>BQNB010022248.1:43115-63222 GCA_026074375.1 Tanacetum coccineum | reverse complement strand
TCATCGTTAAAACATAAAGAATATCTTAGTCAATGTTGCCCCAACAGATACTGCAACAAGTTAAATGCATGTTACAATATCACATCAAGAATTAGGGCTTTTAGGTACGAGAGGTCGTTATCCATAAGAAAGGTTGTGGCTAAATGTCTCCTTAATGACAAAATAAGCGATTTTTAACATTCGACTCTAATAAACACTCTTAGCAATGACAAAGTCGTCGCTAAAGCTTTTCCAAACTCTTAACACAAGATTTTTGATCAAACAAATGTGCTAAAAGCCTCGATTCTGGTAGTGTATTTTGTTAAACATCCAAAAATTCAGTTCGTTGCATGATATAAACGAGAGTTTATCTTGAGTCTAGGATGGAAAGGGAGAGGAGTAAGGAAAATAAATAGAAAAGATATGGCTGTTGTTAACAATCGTGTAAAGTGAGGTGCTATGTTCGAACATGAGCTCTATAGTAGGCGTAATAATACGATGATGTGAATGCAGTTGGACACACGACTTATGAATAATGTTGATTCTGGTAATGGTAACGAGAGTGGTAATGTGGCAACAACTAGTACTCCGAACGTGGAGCAGGTTTCTGGTACTGTTCCAGTTTTGGCTAACAATATTACCAAAGGGCCCATTGATCGTCCAAACTACACCTTAAAATATATATAATATAATAAAATATAAAATATATATAGTAAGAATAGTCTAAAAGCAGAATCAATAAAACCGAGAAGTAGTATAGAGTGTTCCCGGGTCGTTTATCCCCAACGAGGCTGGACTGGAGAATCGATACAATCGAAGATTTGAGTTTGAAGGAGAGAATTGGTTTGAGAGTGTGGAAAAGTCAAATTAAATAATAACAAACTAAAACGTTTAAGAAAATCCTAAAAATTACGAAATTAAGCTGAAAAACGGAAGCACGAATCCCGAACAAAGGGGGAAAAACCTAAAATCTTTAAAAATAACCCTACGAAGAAATTTTCACTTCTAAACTACTCTAGGGAACAAATAACGAAGAATGAAAAAGACTAGACCGAAAACGGAGTTCGTTTGACCCAAAAACGAGTCAAGACAAAATCCCGCACCCGGACCGTTCTTTAAAAAATGAAAAGTTGTAAAAATGACCCTACGAAAATTTTTAAATTTTTCCTACAAACTATATGACAAAATAAAATTTTCTAAAAAAGAAAAATATTTTTTTGATAATTTTCGTATTTTTTATGAATTTTTAAAACTTTTAACTAAATTAAATTATAAAAAATACTAAATGACTACGAAAAATTCTGAAATTTTTACAAAAAATACTAGACACTTGTATAATCCTAAGAAAAATAAGAAACAAAAAATTGCTTAAGAAATAAGCCCCGAAATAAGCTTATACAGCTTATAAGCTTAAAAGCTCAAAAAGTGTATAAATACAATTGCCCTTGGGACTATGACAGAAAAGTCCCAAGGGCGCAGCGGTGAGAGTGTTATAAAAGGGGGATCGTATCGAGAGGTCCCGGGTTCGAGTCTTGCTCACCCGGACCTCTTGTCTTTCCCTCTTTTTTTTCGAAAACTTCAAAAAGCAAAGTTGTTAAGCTCGTGGGGCTTAACAACTTTGTCAACTACAACTTTTTCTAAAAAGCCCTAAATAAGCTGAAAAATCAGCTTAAAAGTGACAGAATGCTTAAAGTGGACTTAAAGCTAGAAAAGCTAAGTCATTTGGACTTGTGGTGGACAACTAAGCTAAGACTTGGTCTGAATAAGCTAAAGAGGGTCTAAACCTAACCTAGATAAGCTAAAAAGGTTAAAAGCTAAAATAAAATAAGCTGAGAAGAGCTTATGATGACAGAAACACTAACAAGCTTAAAAGGCTAAAATGCACTAAGTTTGCACTCAAATAAGCTAGGAAATGAGAAATAAGCTAGCATTTTAATGCTCTACCCTAAATAAGCTGTAGGAGCAACAATTAGCTTATGAAATAAGCTAGATAAGCCAAAATGAAAAATAAGCAATCCTACACTAAACTAAGCTAAAAACAGTGAAAGGGCAAGTTTGAGCTTAAAATTAAGCCATCAAATAAGCTTACTAAGAGCTGAAACTAAAGGGGCTTATACAAGAGCTTATAGGCTCTTGAGATAAGCCAAGAACTTGGGCTTAAGTGGACAGAAAGGCTAAGCAAAGAGAGCTTAAAATCTCCCCTTTGCACCAGGGGAGATTAAAGCTTAACAACTAGGGGCTTATTTGACAGCTTTTTAAAAGCTGTCAAATAAGCTCAAAATTGAAAAATAAGCTTAAACAGCTTAAGTCTACTATGAAGTAGACTTGTGCATCAATTTTTGACTTTTAAAACTCATTAAAACTTGCTGAATTTGTAAGGTGAACAAGGGCTTTTGGTTTTTAAAACTGCTACTAAAAAAAAGTCTTGGGTGGTTTTGACTTACCAAGTCAAAAGACCAAAGGGTGTTGACAACTTGTGTTAACATACTAAAACACACTCTTTTTTAGACCTTAACTCAAAATCCAAGTGCTTAACTAAATAAGCACTTGTGGAGTTCTTAAAAATCACAGTTAAAAAAAATGGTTTAGAAAAACTTTGGAAAACAATTTTAAAACCTTAAAACTTTTAAAAACAGCTTAGAACAAGCTTAAAACTTAAGCTTAAACTAGCTTGATGACCTCAAGCCATACTCAAAGCCCTTTTGACCCGTTTTCCATGTTAACCCAAACACCCTTTAAGTCTAACTGTCAAAACTAAAATGCACTTAAAAACAGTTAACTGAATTTTTAGACACACTAATGATATTTAAGCAATATTGAACACTAAAAAGCTAAAAGGCAAGTCAAATAAGCACTTAAATGATGCAATAAGCTAGTGACAGAATTAGTTCTACTTGACAGTTTTAACTAAAAATTGCATATACATGGAATGAAAGGCATAAACAAGCATGAATACACATTAATAGGTATAACAACAGCAATAAGCTAACAATAAGCTGAATAAGCTTATTGCTTACAGAAAAACAAAATTTAAGAAAAGAACCATTGATCCTTGCTCAAAAGGGACTTTGTGAGACCTAAATAAGCTCTAAATCTACCCTTAGCTTATAAATAAGCTAAAACTAAGCTATACCCAATAAGCCATCCATAATAGCTCATTCTTCCTTAGCCTTTTCAATCCAACAGTACCCTTGTTCCTTTTCTTAAATTTTCTTAAAGTGTTTTAAAAAAAGACAGAATTGTAAAGAGAATTTCATTAAGTAGGATTAAAAGTACTTTAAGTAATGCATAAACATAAAAATAACACAAACTTAACTCAATTTCATTAAAATGAAGTTCAAGTACAAAATTCTTTAAACTGAAAGACAACAAACTAAAAAGCTCTTTGTAAAACTAAACTTAAAACTAATTTTAAAACTTAAAAACTACTCTGGTCACAACGGCTGTTTTAGCAAAGCTATTAAAAATAGGTGAAGAAAAAAATGACATGCTTAGTGTCTTTTTTTATGTCTTCTCCTTTAGACTTTCTTTGTAGAACACAAGAAGGAGTGTTGTTGATTTCTTTTGAAGTGTAAAAGAAAGCAAATCCTGTCCCTTGATTTTCCTTGAAGCCCAAGTCGATTGATCACAGCCATAGATTGGGTTTTGTGTGGGTTTGGATTGCCAACATGGCAATCCATGTGAGGGGTGTGGGGTTTATGGATTTGGAGAGGTTTGGAAGTATGCTGGGAGTCAAACAAGGTTGAAAGAGACAGGGGTGGGGCATGGGGATTTTGGCGGGAAAGGGGTTGGGACGATAAACAGTGATTTAAAACTGTTATAAGGAAAGTTTGGGAAGATGGCAACTTAAGCCCCTCATGGTGATATGCATCCTTGCACAATTCGTCCTTGTTGTTAATTAACTTTGGGGACTTGGCAAAACAAGTCCCCAAGAGTTATATTACTCTTTACACCCGTAGTCCTTGGTGTATACAAGTTAGTGCTTTTGGCAGCTTTCACCCTTGTAGTTTATACTTCCATTAATGGCAGTTTTTTCCCTTGTCTTTCTTTTCCTCTTTTCTTGTTTAAATAAAAGTTTAGGGTTTTAGCAATTTTAACCCTCAAACTTTTATTTCTTGACTTGTTGACTTTTTGGCTTCGGGGTTGACTTGGGTTGACTTTTGTTGACTTTGGCTTGGTACCATTGACTAATGTCATTCTATCCTATTCATTTCCCATTCCGAGTCCGATTTTTGTCAAGACTGAATTGGCTTCAGTTTTTTTTAGATCCTTTTCTTATTATTCGCTTCCTGCACAATATAATTAGAAAACAAGGCGTGATTTGGCCATTTTTAAGTCCGTTATTGGTTATTTTACTCTATTTAAAGTCAAAAGGAATTTAATTTAAACACATATACCTGGGTGGTCCTCTCAGGTACAAGTGTGTGCCTCCTGCACTAACAAGCAGTTCATTGTGCATCTACGAGCATTATCCTCATTAGCCATCATCACCACCAGCACATCATGCCAGCAATAGACAACTGGGCAAGCATGTGGTGATTGTCAAAGGTATTGTACTGACCCTCCATTTAAATCTCATACTAGTGACAAAGCATTTCCCCCTATGTCAAGTCAAATGTTGGTCTAGGGGTTCAGTCCAGCTGTCTTCTAAATGCCACAATCATTTGTAAAAACCTTGGGTACATTAAAATATTATGCTGTTAAGCCTTAAGATTCCCAATCATCCTCTACTAATATATAATCGAGAGATAATTAATATACCGCTCAGCCAGTCGACAAAACAAAAAGGGCTGTGCAATGGAACATCGGAAATTGATTTCCAACTTCCAACTTAGACTCAGACAGTTCCATAATGGTGTGCACCATAGAAACTCCATTGAGGAATAAATGGATCTTAGAAAAGTAAGAGTCCAATCTGTCGGTATACACCAATAAACCCTCATACCATCAAGAATATCATTAATGGCATGTCAAAAACATCGACCCCTTTGAGGCGTTCAATCCCGTCGTACAAATTGTAACTAGACTCCGAAATGAGAAGACTCAGTCACGACCAACCTCAACGGTCGTCATGTGTGGAGCGACCTAGTCATGAGACCCACAGCATTTGGGCAAACAACATCATGTATGCCCCAAAAAAATGATTTGACTAATGAGTACAACACGCCGGAAGGTGCATGAGTCAAAGACAAACCTTAACGCCAGAGTGGTCGTCTAAATAGCTGTATGGATTCATTTGTGAAGTCCTCGCCCCCGCGTTCCCTTCCTAGCAAGATATGGCACGCCACTCTTTGTGGCTGATCATAACATGTTAAGTACAGTAGAGTTGCCGCCATTGAGTGTGACAGATGAAGTTAGGTTTAAGATACAGATATTACACCAAGGCAAAAAGATTGTTTGCTTCTCGTATTCTTGAGTTGTGGAATAGTATTAAACGAACATATTCGATTTTGCGCGTCTTACTAGGGGTTTAGATTATGGGTCCCATACTTATATTGAAAAATAACCTATTAAGCAAATGATTGTAAAATTTAACCTGGAAGTTGAAATAATTAAGTGAACAATGCAACTTGTACGTCACCTGTTCAGGCTAGGGTTAAAGCCGCCTAATCACCATGTAATATAGATTTAAAACAAAAAAAATGCAACTACCATTTTTAAGACCAGCAGGTGTAAAACAACCATCATAAGCCACCTCTCTTAAAAAAGCCAGGACATTATATGAACAAATTCAAGCGCAGAAATATATATGACAGCATAAACTATTCATACATAGATACATTGTTATACTAGCATGCATTGGAACTACCTGACATAAACTACGTGACTAACGCAAGAACCAACCAACCATCAATATCAAAATGAGCACAGCAGAAACTAAGTTAAGACATCAGAAACAGAGTTACTCACCGAGCAGAAGAAAAAATACAGCCACAATGCCAAATACAAGATATTATCCAGCGACGATAAACCAAGAAATTTCAAAGCAGCATCAAATAGATGTAATGACATCAAACAAACAACCTCCAGCAGCAAGAGAAAATGTAATAACAGCCAGCAGAAAGAGTCAACACAAACAGTAGAAATCCATGCTAAATACATCAGGCAACAGCAACACCCTGTCAGCAGAAAATGAATCCAACCACCGCGAACAGTAAGCCAGAAGAATCAAACAGCGACTACTACCAGCAGCAACCAGCCTGTCAGCAGTAAGCAATGTAAAAACTAAATCCAGCATTAGATGACTACCTGCAATTCACAAGAAAATAATATCCACAAAAATCATATCCCCCTGCAAGAAAGCCCCTTATAAGATACAAGTATACACCCCAACAAGCCTCCCCTTAGTCATATACCTCCCCTCAATTCATGAAAAGAGGGATTCACCATCCCAAAATATGGAACCACCAGACATCTAACTCAACATCTTGGAGTGCCCAATCACAAATGTGCCTATTGGGAACATCTAAATCAGCCACTAATTAACATGTTGAATCTTAGCACCTGTAGTAAGTTCTTCTCATTGCATCTCTTATAAAGTGATTTGTGCCTCTAATCATCAATAATTAGCTTGGGTCATCTGATGAAAGACTGGGTTCTCTACCACCATGACATATGTTACATCTAGGTTGTCATCATGAAGAGTTTTGGTTATATTACAGAAGTGAATCCATAATCAGCAACTGGTTCTGCAATTCCTGGTTGTCGATGAAGATTTTGGTATTCATGAAGTTGAATCCATAATCCAGTAATTGGTTCTGAATCCAGAGTACTTGTGCACAGCAGCTAGCAGCAGCAACATACTCGGCTTCTGTAGAAGAAGTAGCCACAATAGTCTGCTTCTTGCACTGCCATGAAATTAACCGTCTGCCCAGAAATTGACATCCACCCGTAGTGGATTTCCGATCACCATGAGAACCAGCATAATCACTGTCACTGTAGGCTTCCAACTGAAAAGGAGAATCTTTAGGGTACCACAAGCCTAGATTTGGTTGCCCTTTTAGATACTTGAAAATCTTCTTGACTGCATTCAGATGAGAAGTCAGTGGAGTAACTTGATGTCTTGAACAAGCACTAACTGCAAACATTATATCTGGTCTTGAAGCTGTGAGATACATAAGTGAACCAATCATGGATCTATACAAATGTACATTAACTGGAGGATCAGATTCATCCTTCAATTTGGTCTTAGCAGCTTCATAGGGTGTTGTTGCAGATCTTACAGATTCCATGTCAAACTTTGTAAGCATGTCTTTAACATACTTGTCTTGGCTGATAAAAATACCATCAGGCAACTGTTTCACCTGTAGACCTAAGAAGAAACTCATCTCTCCCATAGCACTCATTTCAAATTCTCCTTGCATCAACACCTCAAATTCTTCACACCAGGCTTTATTGGTGGACCCAAAAATAATGTCATCCACATAAACCTGTACCAAAAGTATATCCCTGGAATCTTTCTTGATGAACAGTGTCTTGTCAATAGTACCTCTTCTGTAATTGTGTTGTAACAGAAAAGCAGACAATCGTTCATACCAGGCTCTAGGTGCTTGATGAAGTCCATACAAAGCTTTAACCACTTTGTAGACATGCTTTGGGAAGTAAGGATCTTCAAAGCCTTTAGGCTGAGTGACATACACTTCTTCTTCAATTTCTCCATAGAGAAAGGCACTCTTAACATCCATCTGATATACCAGAAAGCCCATATAAGAAGCAAAAGCCAAAAACAGTCTGATTGCCTCTATTCTGGCCACTGGTGCAAATACCTCATCATAATCAATGCCCTCCTCTTGTCTGTGTCCCTGTGCAACCAGCCTTGCTTTATTTCTTACAACTATTCCTCTGGCATCCCTCTTGTTCTTCAAAATCCATTTTGTCCCTATTGCATGTTTGCCATCAGGTAAAGGGACAAGTTTCCATACTTGCTGGTTGATGAATTGTTGCATCTCTTCTTGCATAGCAGCAACCCAATCAGGATCCTCAAGTGCTTTAGCTATACTAGTTGGTTCTAACTGAGAAAGGAAGCAACCAAACAGACAATGAAGTTGATCTGTATGATTGGTCCTTTGTTGATCTTGAATATATCCAATGAAAGCACTTTCACCAAACTTGGATTTTTGAGCTCTGCTTCTTGTCAGAACTGGAGAAGCAAGATCACCAAGAATCTGTGACTGAGGATGAATTGTATTCACCCTTCTTGTAGGAACTGGATTTACGTCAACAACAGGTGCTAAATTTGTAAGAGTAGCACTAAAGTCATCATCATAAGAGGAAGATGTGAAGATGCCAGATGAGAGTTGATCCATGCACACATCAGAAGGGACAGGAAATCGTGTAGTGTTTTCACTTGAGCCCAATGGATTGTCCAGGAGGAAGTGTAGACTCATCAGCATGTACAGGACTGAATCGCAGAAACAGAAATGTACTGACGCAGGATTTGCCCTGACCAGCAGGTTCATAACTAGCAGCAGGTTGAAAACTACCAGCAGGATTACCACCAGCAGAATCACTAACAGCAGAAACACTATCAGCAGAATCAATGCCAGCAGGATCCCTATCAGCAGAAACACCCTGGTTTCGAATTTCGGCTTCAGCTTGACTTAGTATTTCTGCTGTTGCTTGTGAGAACAAATAACCATATCGTGCCGAGCTCGTCCTTAGCTTCATATGCTTGTCTTGAAGTTTTAGCAAGCTCTTCTGCATAACTGCATTACCGTCCATAACCACTAGACCATTGCTTGATGAGAGACTAGCAAAAGTGTTAGAATGGAAATGAAGGAACCACTCATCACCTGCTCATCCCTTCTGACTCTGGACCTGAACTTGTGTACCTGCATTTATGTTAGTTTTTTTCTTGTGTACCTGCAGGTTTGTCAGTTTTATGACGAGTATAACCTAATGAATCAGTTAAATAGTCAAGGTCAAAGTACCACTCATGACCAATTCCCTGAACATTGGGTTTATCTTCTAAAAATCTCAGATTCATGGTTTCCTCTACCCTCTTGTTTGTTAAATTATAAACCCCTATAGCCTTGCTATTTTGGAGCAAAACAACCAATAACCTTCATCAGCTGCCCTCAAAATTTTCCCCCAAATGGTCACTTGTATTAAGGATAGTTACTTGACACCCAAAAGGTTTAAGATGACCTATCTGAGGAACCTTCCTAGATATCAATTCATAAGGTGTTTTATTATGGGGATTAGTAATAGACACCCTGTTTAAAACATAGCAAGCTGTGCTAACAGCCTCAGTCCAAAACATGGTAGGTAATTTAGAGTCAGCCAACATGGTTCTAGCAGCCTCTATAAGAGTCCTATTTTTCCTCTGGCAACCCTATCTGGCTGTGGGGTTCTGGGATTACTATAGTCCCTCTTAATTCCCTTTTCTCCACAGAGTTCTATAAGTTTTGCATTTTTGAACTCTGTCCCATTATCACACCTTATTCCTTTAACCTTTTTATTTAGCTGGTTTTCTATTAAGGCAATAAATTCTTTAAGGACATAAAATGTTTCATCCTTAGTACCCAAATAGAAAGTCCAAGTAAACCTGCTAAAGTCATCAGTAACTACCAAGGAGTAGTACTTCTGGTCAATACTCCTTATATTGGTAGGACCAAAAAGGTCCATATGCAGCAATTGCAGAGGTTCAGTAATAAGTCTCACAGCAGAAATATGCTTGTAAGAAGCCTTATGTTGCTTTCCTTTGTTGCAGGCAACACAGTTGTGTTCATTGGTGAACACCTTGAGAGGTAACCCATCAACCAGACCTTCCTTAGCTAACTTGTTGATTGTTTTGAAGTTCACATGAGCCATCCTTCTGTGCCATCTGGTGGATTCATCCAAGGATGCTTTTGCTACTAAACAAGTAACATTTTGTTCTGGTTGTAGTTCTGAGATGCTGAAGGTGTAGAGATCACATTTCCTAGGAATTCTGAGTACCACCTTGCCTATCATCAGGGTATTAGGAAGTCTTCTTGTAAGCACCAAACCTGTCGTGTCTATGCAAGAGAACTTTTTGTTCTTTTTTATCACAAATTTGTGATACAGAGAATAAGTTAAAGTGCTGGCAGCTCTTCAACATAGTAGACATTATTCAAGTCAAGCTGATGTCCTATATGGTGCCTTTTCCCTGACATTCTGCCATCTCCACCTCCAAATTTGACAATGCCTCCCTTGACCTGCACAAAATCATCAAGCTTCTCCTTGTTTCCTGTCATACTTCTTGAGCAACCGCTGTCAACTATACCTATGTCATTATCTGTTACTAAGTATCCCCTACAAATGCATCCAACAACAACATAAAACACTTGAGAGACCCAAGCCATATTCTGACCTTGGCCAGCCTTTTGGATCATTAAGTTGTGAAACCATGTGGATTGATGAGAATCTACCATTACTCTTGGACCCCCAAAATTGTGGTCTTTTCTTCCTCAAGAGTAAACCATGCTGAGGTCTTAAACAGCAGTACCCCATCGACACCTATACAAAGGAGTCATATAAGATCTGCCCATACATATTATTAAAATGTACAGATGATGGTCTGAAATATGGTCTAGCAGCAGGATTAAGCCAACCAGCAGAAACTTGTCTACCAGCAGAAACAGGTGCTGGCCTTTTAGACCAACCAGCAGATAGGTCTACCTGCAGACCTTGACTTGCTGGTCTGTTTTCTACTAGCGCAGGATCAGTCCACCAGTAAAAAAATGCAGGTGAATTCCTACTACCACAGGAACCAGATGCTGCTTTAGGTTAACACGGACAGACACCAACATAATTATAAACTTCACAATCTTAATCAAATGCCATTTACAACTACAAACCAAAAACATTTCTTAACACGCACAGAAATTGTTTTTACAGCTCATTTCTATTGACATTCACTTTTAATACAAAATATCCTAGGAGATTTTTACATCTCTAACAAGAAAAACTAGACTGCCAACAGTGTGAATTTGGGTCTTCAACTTAGACTCTGGCAAAGTCTGATAACAACAGCAGGTGGGAAGTCCTGGTCTTGGTCTTGAGTCTTGAATTACAGGATGCATAGGTCTCTGAACTGATGACTTGTCACTGTTATCACAAAACAAAGTCATTAGATTCTGAAAGAGTTTCAGAAGTTTTATTATCAGACTTTGACCCATAACTTACCTGTGTTTCCTCTATGTCAGACTTGTAGGTGTGGGCATATACGTTCATGATGGAAGGGAGGAACTGCATGCATCTCCCCAGCCTTGACAAACCATGAGTAAAGAGGTTTATCCTCCTCAACAGGTTCTGGGTTAAATACACTAGGTGTAGACAAATCAAACACTTCGTCTTTTCCAAAGTACTCTTTAAATCCTAGACCAATTTTAGTTCTTGTAGACATAGAGCTATTTATCAACTTTTTCAAGTTCTTGGAAGACTCCTTCCACTTTTCAATCTAGCTAATGTTGCTTCAAACTTAACTTCCCATTCTTTCTTTTCTTTTGTGCCTGAACATTATTATCAGTAAAACTCAATGAGTAAGTGGTGTTCTTCTAGATTACAGAATAAAATCCTAATCTTTTCATTCAAATGCAATCTGAGATTTATGGTACCAATCTTTTTGTGATTCTAATGTTTTTAAAACAGCCATCTGATATGCCTGAACTTTAATGTAACAATCATTATACAATCTATCAAGATTATTATACATATTATTAAGATCATTAATTTTAGAATCACAGCCAAGGGGACAGTTTTGTACCTTAGGAGAAATCCCCATCATACCAAACTCAGCAGCAGCCTCAGAAACATCAGCACCACCATTATCAGCATGAAGTCCAGCCATCATCCCATATACCTTCTCAACCTCACCAGTCTTGTTTTCTGCCGCATGATCCGACCAATTCACCATGGAATCAACTGAGACCAAAGCTTTTGGTTTGTCTGTTTTAACTTCTGTGACCTTAAAAGCAAAATACCTGGCCTTATCATCAACTGTCTTCACATTACACTCCCTTATAAAATGTCCCAATTGAAGACATTTGTAGCATCTCACCTTCCTTCTGTCAAATCTGGCAGGTTGCTAATTGTTATAGTTCATCTTTCGTCCTGCCTTCTTCTCAAATCTGTTAATCCTCAAGGAGAGCATAGCCATTTGCCACTTCAAGTCCAATTCTTCCATCTCCAACTGATCAACCTGGTCAAAGTCTTCATAGATCATATCTTGATCTGGTTCATTCTCAGCAACAAAAGAATGCAAAACACATTCCATTATGCTGTCAGAACGACCAGATGTCTGAGAAACTGATGGAACAATACTCTGTTGATTAGAATAATTAAGCTTTGAGCCAGAGCTGGCAGCTCCGATGAAAGCAGAATGAGTGGGAGCAGCAGCAGCTTTCACACCATAACTATGACCAATTCTGACATCAAGTTCAAGTGACCTTAGTTTGTTATACAGGTCATCAAAGCTCATTGATTCAAGACCACCTCTTGTTTTTAATGCCAAGGCAACTTGTGACCACGAAGAGGGAAGTGCTCTTAGAAACTTCAGGTTGATGTCATCATTGTCTGGCCTTGCCTGCACTTGATTCAACTGGCTCAGAATCTTCTGAAACCTGTCATAACCCTTGTGTAGGCCTTCTTCTTCTGTCACAGAGAATTCTGTAAACTGCTGTTTGAGCATGGTCTTCCTCATCTTCTTTGATTCTTCATTCCCACCAAACCTAGCCTTAACTGCCATCCAAATATCCCTTGCATCATCATAATGATGAAAATCGGGCATATGATCTTCAGGTAGAGCCTGAAGCAACAAGGTTCTCACCTTATTCTCCCTTTGTACAGCAACATGCTCATCAAGAGAGACAGGAGGATGAACAATTGTATTTCCTTTCGCATCTTTTCCCAACCTCTTTGGACTGTTCCCTTGCTGAACAATCCTCCAAAGATTATGATCAGCATTCTGTATCCAGTACTCCATCTTCATAGCCCATATCTCATATTTTTCCTTCTCTAGATAAGGAAATTTTGCATTGTTGGCAGAGATAGTGGCTGTTTGGAACTGTTGAAACTGTTGTGACTGGACATTGTTAGGGTACTGTTGACCAGTCTGGTTGGTCTGAGTAGGTTGAGTCTGTTGAAAGTGAACAGCAGGTTGTGAGAAGATAGATTGATTTGGTTGTGAGAAAGCAGGTTGTGAAAAAGCAGTTTGAGTGAATGTAGGCATTGGTTGTGTGGGTTCAGGTATGAAAGATTCCGAGGTATCATCTTGAGTGAATGAAGGTGAAGCAGATGGATTAGGGATAGGATAAGTGAATGGTGACTGAGTAGGTATAGTAGGCATGGGTTCTGACATAGTTAACGGTTAGAGAAACAAAGTTTTGTTGTGGTAACAAGTGATTCTTCTTTATCAGAGGCTCTCTCCAGGCTCTGATACCACTTGTTAGGATCTGAAACTAGATAGATCTTCTAGCCTTTGTGGTTGTATAGTACTTATGTAATCACAAGCATATACGTGAGAGACTCTAACAATTGTTTAGGCGGAAACTAAACGATGAAGTATAAAGAAGAACAAATATAAACAATGATCCTCTATGGATCTCTCTATTGATAATAAACTGTTTTTGTGATTCGTAATCGGTACCAAACCCTAATGCTAAAGGTTTCTTTTATAGAGAAGAAACCCTAAATTTCTAAACAAGATTCCTAAAAACGCGTAAGAGATATACATCAATCTCTTCCTAATATATCTCATTCCTATATTAATGAGATAATTCTAGAATATAACTATACTTCCTTAATTACAATAATCACGTCTATAAATAAGATCAGCAGATTCTATATCTGTCAGCAGAAATGAAAATATGACCAGCAGGAACGCTACTTGAGCTGCCAGCAGAAACCACTTAATGTGATCAGCAGAAACGACACTTAGTCGTTTTCAATAATTTCCAACACCCCAAACTGAAAAACCATTGTATCAATAATATCCATCTCTACAACATGATCTCTAAATTTAAAGCTAGACAAGAACTCCAATACATACTCCCGAATCACCGGTTCTTGGATCCTAAACAACCTGTTCCAAGCTTGGGAGGTAAAGGTCCTATCTTCGTGCTTATAGCTAACATGACAAAATTGATCAAGATCATGGAGGGTACGTCCCTCATCATAGTACCAAAGTCAGCAAAGTCGAGGGCGTCGGGGCACTCGATCTCCTTTTTCAATTATGCCTTGTGGTTGGCATGAAATTCTCTTTGACTTTCTTATGAAAAATCGCGGTTGTTAAACTTGAACCAATCATTAGGAGAACTTGAGAAATAACCTCATAAAAGTTACATGGCGAAATGAATCAAAGTGATACTCCCAAACTCCTAAAAAAGTGTCATCATGAGGTAGTTACGACGTAATTATTCCACCCTTCCCCAACACACTAATTTCCAAGAAATTTAACCACCCTCGCAATCCAATTTCCCTACCACACCCATAAAATCCAATTCCACACCGACATCCACACCATAATTCAATTCCAACCATATCCACCTATCCAACGTGATTTCTAGAAATGGGCATGAATGCAGGTGAGATGACGAAATAATGCAACTTCAATAGAAAAGTTTCGAAAACACAGAATTTGTTGCCCAATAACGGAGAGATAAGTAGTTTACAACAGTCCTTCAAAACTAACGCAGTACAACCCTTGAGATCTTGAAACATACCCAATCTGATAATTCACCATATCCCAATTACTTTGCCTACCGTGAACAAATTCCGATATTTTATAGTACCCGTCCCCAAAAAATGAATCAAAATGATACTCCCAGACTCCTAAAAAGTGTCATCATGAGGTAGTTACGACGTAATTATTCCACCAATTACGCCATAGCTCAAGTAATTACACCGTAAACCTACCCCTTAATTACGGCGTAATTGTTGTTTATGCAGACTTCCCACACCCCTTATAAAACACCCATTTTACCAAATTGATGAACCCTTAGACACAAAACCCAGAAATTCAATAACATCACGGTTTTATAACTTGACCCCATACCGATCCAAACACTAACTCATCATTAGATATATCAAAAACCTATGACTTTTCATCAATTTACCCATTCGATTAATAAATCCATAATTAATTGTCAATTCGGGGAGGGAAAGTATAGAGCATAAACAGAAATACTCGCGGCAGCAATCAAATCAATCAATCAATAAATAGATAATTAAAACAAGATATAACATATCACAGCGAGATTAATCATAAGAAATAGGGGAAGAATGGATTACCAGCCATGATGGATTGACTTGAACGGGTCAAAACAGTAAAAAGTGGTTTTTACCGAGAGAAATTAGGGTAAAATGTGGTAAAGAAACTGAACTACGCCATAACCACTTTCTTTTTATACCCTAGACAAGAGTTACGCCGTAACTGGATCGCCCCAGTTACGCCGTAATTAGGCTTTTTAACTTTTTCAAAATCATTGATTACGTCGTAATTTAAAACATTAGTTACAGCGTAACTACAATTTTAACATAAAATAATTGACTTACTTTATTATAGCAGAAATTAAAAGAAAACCTCTCGGGTTGTCTCCCGAATAGCACTTTTGTTTATTTAATGAGTCGTTAAGTTCGACTCTTTTGCGGCTACGTTGTTCCATTAGTAGTAAATCAGTCCTTGCTTCGTAAATTGTGATCATGACTTGTTCTTTATGACACATCTTTATGGCAAAAGAGATGATTAGTACGTTAAACATGATCAGGTCTTAATTCATCAAATAAAACTACTCCTCGGCAGCGGCGCCAAACACTTGATGCGTAAAATCTATTAAGAAATTATTTTCTAAGTTTTAAATTTATAAAACTCGTTAACCTTATATTACAAGTGATGAATGTTAACGAATCTTTATTTTATATTTTATTTATCAAATTATATAAATTAAAAAAAAATATTGTGATGATTGTTACGTATCGTGATGAAGTTAACGTATCGTGACGAATGTTAACGAATCGTGTATGAATGTTACGGAACGAGTCGATATGTTATGGTTATATGTTAGAGGTTCAATGGACGAGTCGATATGTTATGGTTATACGTTAGACGTTCAACGGACGAGACGATATGTTATGGTTATATGTTAGAGGTTCAACGGACGAGACGATATGTTATGGTTATATGTTAGAGGTTCAACGGACGAGTCGATATTCGTCTTATGGTTACATGTTAGAGGTTTCAACGGGACGAGTCGAGTGTTATGGTTATACGTTAGCCGTTCAAAGGACGAGTCGATTATGTTAGGTTATACGTTGAGGTTAATCGAACGAACGATAAGTTATGGTTATAGTTAGAGGTTCAACGGACGAGTCGGATATAGTTCATGGTTATACGTTAGACATTCATCGGACAAGGACGATATGTTATGGTTTGAGTTAGAGGTTAAACGGACGAGTCGATATGTTATGGTTATTACGTTAGACGTTCAAAACGGACGAGACGGATATGTTATGGTTATATGGTTAGAGGTTCAAACGGACGTTCGATTTGTTATGGTTATACGTTACGACGGTTCAACGCGACGAGAAGATATGTTATGGTTTATATGTTTATCTAAATTTCTTTTTCTAATTCTCTCTACACTCTCTCTCTTCTCTCTCTCTACATTTCGCCTCTCTCTCTATCTCTTTTCTTGATTTCGTGGTTCGGGTTATGAAGTGGAAGTATTAAACGGGTTCCTACACACTTTAAGCCACGCAAGCAAATTAACAGAAGATAAAAGAGCGGTCAAGCCTTATAATAGAAAACTGTATTAGCCATCATTAATCCGATTAAAAGTTGGTTTGTTTATTCAGTGCAATGATTACTTATCTCGAAGTGGCATATCATTCTTAGACTTAGGCGGGACTTCATCCTAAGACCTAGACATATTAATTCTGTCACAATTAAAGCATCCGCATAAAGCATCCATATTTGCTGATTATAATCTATTTTAGGAAATAAAGCAATGGTGATCTTGTTAAACCCTAGCTCATAGAGAGTTTACCCACTTACTGCTTAATGGTAATTTATACTCTAGTAGTCCACTTGTACAACTATCCAATGGAATCAGAACATTATTTGTTGAATTATCTAGGTTCACCTGCTAGTCAACTAGTTCAATAAACCAAACGCAATATCCGATTAACTATTTAAGCCAGAAGCGTATCCTTAGCACGAATTTAGGAGGACAATATTTGTGATCATATGATTCTAGATGTATAAATCACAATATGGAGAGCTATCCCATCATTTAGATTACCTTGTCCGTATCACTAGATCCAGTTGAATGATAGGTCGCATACAAAAGCACGTAAACAAGTATAACTTGATAAACATAAACAAGCATACAACGATAAATTAAGCAATCGAGATATAAACAAAATCAAATATTCAGATCTTCATAATAATGGCTAATGCTTGAAGGTATTAGCCTTCAAACATTATAATTAGAGTTAATTACATGGTTCGTCCCTGTGGTTTAAGTCAAATCCCTAATTGAGTCCCTATCTTTTTTTTCTTGCTTCGTTGATCCCTATCTCCAAACTATTGCACATCATCCACCCCTATAGCCAATTTGAGTTAAATCAACGCGTTATCTCACTCAACCCCAAGGGTATTTCCGTCTTTTCATGTTTCACCTTTATTAATAAGTAAAAACCCACCAGATCTTTTTATTTCACATTTTTATTTAATAAATTTGTTTCGTCATAAATTTTTATCAATCACACCCATAAAACAATCATCTTCCACCGTGATAAATTTTTCTCCCTCTCATTTTGTTTTTCTTTTTCTCTCTTTTCTGCAAAACCAAACCTTCATTAATGAATTTTTTCATCAATGACTATATAAATAAAATCCAAATACAATAATCTTAAACTCATCATCAAAATATATCTATACCACCATATTACCACCACCATCGTCATCTCCTCTCAAATATTAATACCTTGAACACAGGAACCCATTTGGCATTTTAATTGCAATATTTATCTTCCCCACAATAACACAAAAATTAGTAATACTAGAACCATATATACATATTAAGATTTGCGTAATTCGATTATTGCAATTTCTAAAACATTATAATTGAACCTTGATATCAGTTATACCCTTTTGACTATGTTAGAGATCGAAAAAATTTTAAACTGGCCATCATAATAGACTTGTCATTTTGCACTGGACAACACAGTCAGCGCTCACCTACCTACCAATCTCCATTATTCCGCCGCCCAACACCTTAACCATCCTCCACTGCAACGCCATAACTGAATTCTGGCGTTGACGCCTTTAGGATCAATAACTCCAATATACAAAAACACATCGAAACCACCGTTTAGACGATCCGCTCAACCACTACATTCGCCGACACAGTTTCTGTAATAAACATTCTTCCACATTTATATATTCTTCAAGTCTACTTTTTTTAACATTTTCTATTTCTATGTGCTTGTGTAGACAGAGTATGAGACTCGAAAAGCAGCAACCATTTTAACAAATCTTGTTTACTCTTGTTTTGAAAAATAGATGTAAGAAGAATAAAAAAAGTAGATCCAAAAGGAATAAATATTTCGTGGTATCGATGAACAAGGATGATGGCACGTAGAGATAAAGGTGTTAGCAACTAAGCTTGACTAGAAAAAAAAATTGAAAAGACAGAAATACCCTCGCGTGCTAGGCACGTGGGGCGAGATAACTACCCAACTTAACTCGATTTGGTTATAGGGATGGATGGTGTGCAATAGTTTGGAAATAGGGATCAACGAAGCAAGAAAAAAAAGATAGGGACTCAATTAGGGATTTGGCCTAAACCACAGGGACGAACCACGTAATTAACTCTTATAATTAATACAAGAGTAATGGCTTGGCCAATCTAAACTAACCGAGTTAACGAATGATACCAAAAACTGAACGATTACAAAAGTATATGGAATTACACGATGTCTCCTATGGAATTGAATACGTTGCTGGACCTCTTCTGCTCTTTTTCTCTTCTGAAAATCGACTTTTGTGGTTTAGGCATCGGCAATATGATTTAGCACACTTAAAACTTGTTTTTTAGTTTTCTATTTATAAGGTCTGGAAGTCGGTTGAATACGGCGTATCCAATGGGTTAGATACGGCGTATTGGGGATTTCTTAGAGTAGGGACCATGTTTGATATCTTCCAGAATATTATATTATATCCATATCTTGAATACGGCGTATTGAGTCTCTTTGGATACGGAGTATTAAACTTCATTCCTTTTCTGGTCTCTGGTGAGTGCAGGCACGGATATGTCGTATCTTCTTGATGGATACGGCGTATTGGTCTTCAGAATAATAATGTTGGGAATTATTGAAAACGACTAAGTGTCGTTTCTGCTGTTAGAGATGTTCGTTTCTGCTGACGGCATTAAGTGGTTCCTGCTGGTTATGTTTCTGCTGGTCATGTTCTCATTTCTGCTGACAGATATAGAATCTGCTGATCTTATTTATAGACGTGATTATTGTATGCAGGAATTATAGCTATATTCTAGATAGGAATGAGATATATTAGGAAGTGATTAATGTATATTTCTTACGCATTTTTAGGAAGAGATTGATGTTTATCTCTTACGCATTTTTAGTACTTATCTTGTTTAGCAATTTAAGGTTTCTTCTCTATAAAAGAAACCTTTAGCATTAGGGTTTTGCACTGATTACGAATTACAAAAACATTTTATTATCAATAGAAAGATCCATAGAGGATCGTTATTTATATTTGTTCTTCTTTATTACATTGTTTAGTTTCCGCCTAAACATTTGTTAGAGTCTCTCATGTATATGCTTGTGATTACATAAGTATTATACAATCCCAAAGACTAGAAGGTCTATCTAGTAACAGATCGTAACAAGTGGTATCAGAGCCTAGAGAGAGCCTCTGATAAAGAAGAATCATTTGTTACCATAACAAAACTTTGTTTCTCTAACTGTTAACAATGTCAGAACCCATGCCTTCTATACCTACTCAGTCACCATTCACTTATCCTATCCCTAATCCATCTGCTTTACCTTCATTCACTCAAGATGATACCTCAGAATCATTCATATCTGAACCTACTCAAACAATGCCTAGATTTACTCAAACTGCTTTCTCACAACCTGCAGC
>BQNB010022248.1:0-42125 GCA_026074375.1 Tanacetum coccineum | reverse complement strand
TAGGTACTTTAGGTCTCCTGGTATATACTCTAGTTACTATAGGTTTTTGTGCAACTATTTCGAGAGGAATGGGTTCACTAATAGGCACTTTATTAGTGACGGTAATCCTAGTTAAAGGGAACACATTTCCAACTAAGGTGAAAGTCCTTCCTATGGGAATCCATTTATATCCAACACATAGCATGATTAGCATCAAACATACATTCATTACAAATAAAACAAAGATCCTTAGCACCTTTAACAGAATGCTTAACATGTTCATTACAGATATTTTTATAATCAGAATTCATAGAGTTTTGTTTATTCAACTTAGATTTAACTTTCCTAGATTGGACTTCTACTTTATTCTTCTCATTACTACTTGGTGTTTGTAAAATCCTATCATTCTTTGTATTGCTTAAAGGCTTTGATCCGCTAGCACTAGTAGAAGGTTTTACTCATGTAGAAGACAATAGAGGTCTGTTAGTTACTTTGGGAATGTTGCCTGGGGATGTGACAATGTTAACAAATTGAACTGTTTTCTTCTTATTTATAGGTGTGACCGTAACTAATTTCTCACTAGGTTTGTGAATGTCAAGGCAGGTATCTTTAACATAACCTAACAACTCTTGAATTAGCTTAACATACATACAGGCTGAGTAGGATGCACTATCTAAAGGGTTTCGTAATTTAGCTTGTTTAACTACCTCCCTAAGAATAGCCGCTTGTTCCATACTATGCTTAAGGTAGTATTCATGAGCTTCCCTATTATTCTTAACCTTAGGTGCCAAAACTACTGGGTCAAGCTTACGCATTCCTGGAGCAATAGTGGCATCATTTGACATCTGGGTAGCATTATCAACTATGTCCTTCCCTTTTACTTTTCTAAGATCATTTTTTAATGTTGTTATGACAAATACTTTTTCCTGAAGTTAAGCATTTAAATCAGAAATTTCAACAGACTTTTGATTTACTTGATTAACTAAAGATTTAGTTTGTTCCTTAGCACGAACATGTGATGGTTTAATTGAATCATAAAGTTGTTTATAAGTCTATTTCAAATGCTCATTCTCAGCAGTTAGTTTTGTCACTCTATGTTCGAGTTCAATGTTGATAGTCTTAATTTCATCTAAGTCCTTTTTCAAACTTTCACTGTTAGAAGTCTCATCGATACGCTTAATATGTGCTTTCAACTTCTTGATTGTCATGTATTTTGCTTGAAGCTCAGCTTTCAAATTGTTTAATTCAAATAATTGATCAAATGAAGGTTCAGTCTAGTTTACAGATGTGTTATTCTTTTGAAAAATTTCTTTATTGAGTTGCATTGTAATTTCAAGAGAAATGCAGTGTTGTTCAAGTTTAGAAAATCTTTTTGAAAGTCTATTATACTCATCTTTTTCAACCATGTTATGTTGTTTGATAAGCTCAGCTTTAAGTTTCAGACACTTATTGCACATTTCCACATAATTCATAGAATCTGTTGATCACACGCCTTGATCGATTCTTTACGTAGTAAAGTGTTTGTTACCTTGGATGAATCCAAAATAACAATGATTAAGACTTTGTTTGTATACCAAAGTGTATTCGGAATCTACACTTTGATACTCTAGAGGTATTTATCAATGGAACAGTAACAATCAAAGAACAATGAATAAACCACAAACTGTGGTTAAAAACTATTTGTACTTTCGTTATCTCATATAAAAGATCTTTATCAAAAACATTAGATATGTCTTTTAAGGTCTTTAAAAATGGAATTCTTTCTTTTAGAAAAACATCTTTAGTGTGTTTAAACCCCCATTCCCATTTTGTTAAAGCATCGGGCGTGATTCGCTTTTTCACACATTGTCAAATTGGCCAAGATGGTATTTAAGCTTTTTAAGGCTTGTATTAACAAGGCTTACCTTAGGAAGTTCTCGAGGAGCCTCAATTTTGACAAGCGAAGAAGCAGATTGGTCAGTATTAGGGTGTGAAGTTTGTAACCGAAAAGCTTGTTCATCAAACAGTTCTTGTTGTGGGACAAAATGTTTACCTAAGTCTTCAGATAATCGATTTAATTCAGCATAATTAATTGGTGTAATGTTAACTTTCTTTTCTAAGACCGTTGGATCACTTTGTTTTAAAAGCATTTTTATTCGACTCCATTCCTCAAGCATCAAAGTCTCTTCAGAAACAACAATTAAAATCACATTGGTTTCATTAGCAATAACACTACCATCATAAAGCATTGGCCTAATCTGTTGAGCTTTCTTAAGATAGAAAGGATTTTGAAAACCAAGAGCTTGTTTAAGGTTGTTATCATAGAAAACTTATGGTTTCATTAGCATATGCATAGTTTACGCGGATTGACCCATTTTATGCACAATATTGTCCAGTTAACTTTATTCTCCAAAGAAATTTCTTTGTCAATATTCTTAGCTTCTTTTTCCTTGGATTTGTTTTTAAAAACATTAAATATTTTTGTTAACAATTCCTTTTCCTTTGATTTTTCAGAAAGAGTTTGTTTAAGATAGTTAATTTCTTTTTCAAAATCCGCAAACTATGCATTTTTCTCCCGAATTATATCATCCATTATGAGCTTTTATCAAGTACTTAAATCCACATTTTGTTTTTCTTCTAGAAATTTTACTCGCTCTTTGTATCTTTCAAGCTCAGCAGATAGGGTTTCATTGGCTATTAGATTATCCTTATTGACCTTGTTACAGTTAGTTACTTGATGTGACAGTTGTTCAAACACAAATAATATCATGTTATCTTGTTGTGTAGAAGAATTTGTATCCTGAACAACTGCATTTTGTGTTCAAGTGAGATACAGATAGTATAGAATGTATATTTGCTATCATTGGTATCTCATTCTCATTGATAAATTGCCAAGATGAGTTGTTCAGAATTACGACATCTCTGCAACTCTTTGATTAGCATATTGATCGTGTCTTGTGTGGTGTTATTTATCATAGTTCAAGTTTACGTTTAGATTTTGCCGACTTAGCAAAATAAATCAACACCTTTAAACGGTATGTACCCGTCGTGGTAGATTCATGGTAATTAGGTGACAAAAAACACATTGCAGCTAGGTTGAATCTCTCATTTATATTATTATTTTGGTTTGTCTAATCTAAGTTAATTCTAATCTATGGTCAAACCTATGCTAATGCCTATGTTTGTTCTACATCATAACTCGAACAGTGTAAAAGGGGGGTGGGGTTTCAGCATGAGAACTGCATGGGTTTGTTTGGTGACTACAATTAATTCAAGACACTTTAAACCCACCAAGCTAATTAACAGAATATAAAGAGCTGTTGAGCGTTAATATAGAAACACTGTATTAAACCATTATTAATCCCAATTAAATGCAGGGTTTGTTTATTAAGTGCAATGATTTCTCTCTCGAGGACGGCATTTCATTCTTAAGACTTAGGCGGACTTTTCCTAAGACCTAGACACATTAAATCCTGGTCATAATTAATGTGCATTCCGCATAAAGTAATCCCTTATTTGCTGATTAAATTCTATTTAGAGATTAAAGCAATGGTGACTTGTTAAAACCCTAGCTCAGTTAAGAGACTTTACATACTTAACCCCTTAACAGAAATTTATACACAAGTATCCACTAACGCAAATCTTTTAACCAATTAATTAAGAGATGTACTGTTGATACCAAAGGTCACCCTTCTGCCAGGTCCAACAAGCTCACTAATCTAAAGGCAAAGGTAGGTTGTTATTTGTGATCCTATTGGTCTAGATTTATAAATCACTATATGGAGAGCTATCCCAAACTCTAGATTACTGTCCGATCATCAAGATCAATTTGAATGAGAGGGTCTCAAACAAAATCCCTTAAACAAGTATAAATTGATAAACATAAACAACCATTCAATGATAAATTAAGAAATCGAGATAAACAATACTAAACATTTAGATCTTTATAATAATGGTTAATACTTGAAGGTATTAGCCTTCAAGCGTGTAATACCCGTAGGTATTAGCCTTCAAGCGTCATACTAAATACAAGAGCAATTATTTAGACAAGGTAAACTAACCGAGTTAACAAATGATACCAAAAACTGAACGATTACTAAAGTCTATGGAATTACACGTTGTCTTCTATAGATTGGAATGCGTTGCAAGACCTCTTCTGTACTTTTTCTCCTCTAAAAATCAACTTTTATGGTTTAGGTATCAGGAATATGATTTAGCACACGTAAAACTCATTTTTGAGTTTTGTATTTATAGGGTTTGGAAGTCGGTTTGATACGGCGTATCCAAGGAATTGGATATGGCGTATTGAAGTTTTCTTAGAGTAGGGGCCACGTTTGATATCTTCCAGAATACTTACATACTATACATTGAATACGACGTATTAACTTCTTCCAGATACGACGTATTTGATCTTCTTTCCTTTGTGGTCTTTGGTGAGTGCAGGCACGGATACGCCGTATCTTCCTTGATGGATACAACGTATTGGTCTTTAGAATAGTAATCTTTAAAATATGTTCATTTTAAGTTCCAAAATGCGCGCAGTCTTGTATGCGTAATATTCACCAACTACCCATACATATAACTTGCAATTCATCAAATATAAAATGATTAATATCAATTTCTTTGGCATTAATTATATAAAATAGACGTTATTTGATGTCATCAAATGTCCCCCCACTTGAATCCTACTTGTCCTCAAGTAGCCTTTAGAAGTCTATAAAAATGTATCCCTAAGGATATTTTCCGTTAAAGCATTTATTTGATCTATTACGAGTACACAACCAAACACCTCACGAAATAGGAAGATGAAAACACTCAAAATCACGTGCAACTAATCTATGTGGTAACGAAGTAACAATTCGCTTAATTGCCTCGTGTTGTACGAGTATTCTATCATAAGCATGGCAAAAATACACACTCTATCGCTAAAGCTAAGGAGAACAAGTTTAAAAAGGTAAATAAGTTTATACCTATGAGAGGCTTAGGGTTATTACTCTAACTATATCTTTATCGATACCAATATTCCGGAGGGGCGACAAAGAAATCACACATACACACCCGTAACGCGGATAGACACAATGGACTGCTCATAAACTCCCACTTTGAATAACAAAAAGATGTAAGGGACTAGTAGTAGCAATATAGGTATGGATCTTCTACATTTAAAACCATTAGTAATAAACCAACAATGGCAGGTGATACATGCATACAATGGCCGTAATGAAGAATAGACATGCATGCCGATCACATCCTTATTTCGCTGTAAAACCCATGTATAATGATTAGGAAATGGGAATGTAATTGTTTGTTAAATAAAAAATACAAAACAAATAGATTAAGTCTAAAATACAAGTTGCTAAACACTTTTTCCCGATCGTTGCGATGATAAAGACACAACTATTTACAATGTCTTGATCATAGATAAAAAACAACAACCTAAGTTTGCATTCCCGTAATGGTCAACTTCCCAAACATCCCATACTTTAAATACTTTACAAGGAAAGTAGCGATATCTTCCACTTTATACAATACTCTACATCGTCGATTTTTAAGACGTATCAACGAATAATCGATCATTTGTGTAATTCCTTTGGTAGTTGCGAAACTATTATCTTCAAACTTTCCTTCTCTTTTTTGTTACGATTTTTCTAATTTTTTTTATTATTTTTTTTCATTTTTTTAACACTGTACTACGAAACACGGTGTAGTTTCACCATCTTCACGATCATAATAATTTTGGATAATTCCTTCATTCTTCGAGCGTACCAATAATTATGATGGTAGTAAAAATACATGAGTTTTAATTATAATATATATTTCCATTTTCAATGTGCAAATTTCTTCCAACCGTACCAAAATAGACACAAGACTCGAGAAATACAAACTTTACACTTTAAGCAACTAGCAACTGGAAAATAAACTTAATCTAACAGGGTAGGCTAAGGTGTAAAGGTGTAACGAAACAAATAATTGGTGTAGTTCCTAAAGGATTGGCTCTACGGGTTGTTCAAGGGGTATTTTACTCTTAAAATAAGAGTAAACAAAGGGTTTATATGGGGGTTAACTAACCAGTGTAGTTAGTTAATAAAGGCAAACATTAAAGCGAATTAGGTTGTAATCTGAAAATTTAACGCGGTTTAAACAAGTTACTCCATCTAAATCCATAGTACTCATTATTGCGGTCTCGAATAAATATACCAAGCTAAGTTATAAAGTCTACTACATCTTCGGCACACTCATATTTTTGTGGAATTTGGGTAAACATTTAGAAACGGATAGGTTAAATCCTCATAATATCTAACAAGGGTTATTGTGTGCGGGTTATGTATCAAGTAATTTCATAAAAGTATGCTTGAATTTTTTTTAAATTTGAGCATAATTTAAGCATTTTAGTGTGAAAAATAGGACAAGTAAACATTCTAATTCCATCCCCCACTTGAATTATGACAGCAATCCTCGTTGTATAATAATAAAACTTTAATAAGGGGAAATTAAAACGAATAGAAGAAGAAACTCTCACTGATATTTGCTCGTAGATTCTCAATGTTGAGTTTATTAGCAATATTTGGTTTTTGACAACCTCCTTGAAGTTTACGAATCCAACACTTCAAGATCTTCCTGATTTGTAAATTCTCCACCAATATTCGTCGATATTCTTTGCTTCCAAGGTCCTGTATAAAATATAGAAAAACATGTGCATTCCTATCTTGGTACCTACGGTTAAATTAAACTAAACTAAACAAACTAAACACGGGTCAGTTTTGGTGAATACGCCGTATCATGTGCATGAATACGCCGTATTGCCAAAACTGACAATAATTTTTTTAAAGTGCATAAAAAATAAAGACTGATAACATCCAGACAATCAATATGCCATATGGTATGGAGCGGATACGCCGTATTGATGTCTGGGAAGACAGACTCGATAAAATTAAATAACATTCTGGGTTGTCTCACGGAAAGCACTTTTGTTTACAGCGAAGTCTTTAAGTTAGACTTTTCTTCAGCTTCTCCTTTCATTCTATCTCATCCACGCTAATGTGCCCGCGCAATTCTTCCATCTTCGCATCTCGAATGTAATCGGGTCCTAAATTCAATACTCCTTTGTAGAACCCCTTAAGCTTTTGGTATGGATGCGAGATTCCATTCATCTTATCCTTGGTATGTGCTTAAATACACATACCTTTTACCTAATAAAACAAGCTTAAATGACCAAAAACAGACATAAAATGCCAAATATATATTTGTTTTGCTTTGTATACTATGTAGGTATCGGATTTACACTAAAGGACAAAAATGAAGCCAAAACTGACAAAACCAAGCACGGGAATGGAAAGAGCGTAAAAAGTCAAAGCCAAAGACGTGTGCATCTTAAATGGGCCGAGTCAGCCCATTAAGCTTATTTATTAATCTAAGCCCAAAGTATAAGCTTGAATCCATTTATTTTAAATCTGGCCCAAAACCAAAATAAGCCCAACAACAGTTAGCCCATTACCCTTTAAACCCCTTTTCACCATTAGTCCTTAGGGACTAACACAGTTATTAACTGACTATTACACCGTTAGTCCCTACATCCACCTTTTCCCTTAACCCCGTTACCCTTTCTCCCTAACACTCTTTAAAAATCAAACGATAAAATCATTTCCCGCCAAAGTCAATATTCATCCATCCCTGACAATTCGTACCCTGAAACCAAATGACAAATCATCCTTAACCTTTTCCCCCACAACCCGACAACCTAATTTAACTTATTCCCCCATGAAAGACAAACCACATTGGCAATCCTAGGACAATTGATTGGTTGATGGAATTCAAGGGCTATGATCAAGTTAAAAAAGTACAAAGAGGATTCAAAGACTCATATTAAAGGTTGGAAAGCACTCACAGAAGAAACACACCTTAAGGATTTGCAGCTTCTCAAATTCGGCTATAAAAGAGTGTGTTTTCACACATTAGGAGGAGGAGTAGTGTAGTCTTGTTTTTAAATTATTTTTAGCTTATTTGTCTTTACTTATTGTCTTTTAAAATTTCAAGCATTGTAATCTTTTAAGGTTTAATGAAATTTTTAGTTTTTTAATGTTTTATGCAAACTTGTTTATTTACCTTATACACTTTATCTTAAATCTGTTTCCAAGTCATTTTTATAAGCTCTTTAAGCTCTTACAAGTCACTGATACTCAGTTAAGCTTCTCAATAGGTTAACTGAGTTTACTGTTTCATCACTCACTCCTAAAAAAATAGCACAACTTATTGGATGATAAGCTATAAAAAATTGACGACTTATGGACAAATATCCAAACTTATCTTTGAGAGCTAGAGCTGTTGAAAAGAATTTTGAGCATGTATAATTAGCCTTGTTTAAGCAAAGCAAAAGATAAGTTCATCATTTTATTTTACTAGCTCATGTTTTTACTGTTTCAACAATCCTTATTTATGCTTATCTTTGCTTATTGTGCTTAATCTTTTTCTATTCTGTCTTTCTAAATGCTTTTTATGTTTATGATTTAGCTTTTATGACCTTTGATTATTTTTCATATAAAACTGCTTGTTTAGTGTTTAGAAACTGCTTATAGTGTTTGAGCTTATTTTAGTGCTTATCACATGTTCCTAATGCTTATATGATCTTATTTCATCATAAACTTAATCTGTTTCTACTTTCAAATGCATTTCATAAACTGGTTTAAGCTAAAATGTGTGTTTAGGAGGATTTTAAAAGGGTGTTTTATGAACACCAACATTAACCAATGTATATGTTGTATGACCATGTTATCGGTTTTAAATCCAAGTTTAGAAAGCCCTTTAGTAATCATTTAATCTGTTTTAAAGAACTTTTGAAGTGTAAAATTCAGTTTTAAGGTTTGGTAATGAGTTTTTAAGATTCCGTGGTGTAATTGCTGTCTTAAATATCTTATTAGCTTAGATCTTCATTAGTTGCTCTATGATGTTTTTTATAAGTCTTGTTTATGGTTCAATTATGTAGTAGTATGAATGTCTTAAAGTAGGAAATTGTCAATTAAAGTTTTCGTCTTAATCTGTCAATGCTCTCAGTTTTAAATAGCTTAAAATCCAGTTTTAGATTTCAAATTTAGGATGGTTTAAGTTTGTTTTAGCTTCTGAAATTTCTTGCATAAGTAGTTTGTAGTCTAAGTTTGATCTGTTTCAGCTTATTTTGTAGTTTAAACATCATTTAGATAGCTTATTTTAGGTCTGCATAAGCTGTTTTAGTCTTTTATAAAATATTTGAAAAAACTTAAAATCCAAAAACATAGCATTTAGTTCAAACTGCCTTTTCACTAGCTGTTTTTTCTAGCTATTTAGTGAAAATTCCAAAGTGCAATTTCTTGTTTATGGTGAACAGCTTATAGTATAAAAAGCAAAATTTGTTTGTGGTTTAAGACACCAGCTTATTGATAAGTAGCTTTAAAAATTAGCTTAAAAGTACCCTCTTAGGCTGTTTTGTTCTCAGTTTTAGCAACAAGCTAAGTTGAATATCCGACTTAAGGCTTAATTGAGGATTTTCTTAATTTTTGTTTTAGATTTTGCTTATTAGGTTGAGGTTTAAGGATATTTTGTATCTTATATTTGACTAAAGTAAAAAGCTTATTTTAGGTTTATTGTAGAACATTAAGTTGTAAAGCCTAAAAGCTGTTTATGTAAAACTGTCACATAATTTAGCTCTTTTCTAGCTTATTTGAGGTTTTTAGAGAAACTCATTTCACAAAATTTGCTTATTTTCAAGTTTAAAAGCTTTTTCATTAAAAAAATTTGCAAAACAAAAATGTTAGGAGTTGAGGGAAGTCTCAAGGGTTGAACCCGAGACCTCAACCTCACTCAACAAACACTTTAACACATACCCTCACTACCATCTGCGCCCTTGGGTCTTTTACATAAGATCCTTGGGCCACTTGGTATTTAAGGGGTTTTTTCCCTTTTTGCCTACAAGCCCTTTTGGGCTTATTTCCAGCTTATTGTGATAAGATGTTCGGGTCTTTTTATTTTTCCTAGATTCTAAACTGTTCAGAGTACTTTTCCTATTTTTTTAGATTTTTATAAATTAGTTTAATATTTTTTATAATATTTTTAGATTAAAATTGTTTTTAATTCATAATAAATAAAATAAAAGTCAAAAAAATATAATTCTTTTTTATCAAATTATTTTTAATCATTTAGGACCTTTAAAAATTAAAATTTCATTTTTAGGATTAAAATTTGGTAATTTAGGTTTTTAATGGCTTCGGGATTGGATCCCTTTATCTTTCGTGTCTTAACCTTAATTGCTTTCGTTTTTAGCATGCCATTATTTGTTTTTGCATGTTATTTATAGAAATAGAATCCAAATCAAAAATTTAATCATTCAAATCACGCGATCACAAACTTAATCACGATTCTTAATTCACGCCTCGTTGGGACCACGACCCGGGAGGTTTTGAATTTTACTTTGGTTAAAATTAATTTTTTAAAAAACCTTACGGAATACTTACTCTTCTTATTATTTGATATTTTAGTTATATACTATATATGTATTAAGTAAATATTATATATATATAAGTTAAGTTAAGTGCATCAATCCTCATTACTTACCTTCAGTAATGGTGAGATCTTGTTGCATTGCTCATTAGTGTGGTATTTAAATCTCGTATGTGATCGCACCATTTGGTAAGTTATTTCATCATCACCATTGTAAATGGTAATCATCCCTTCGAACCATCTTGTTTAAATTCCAACTTCTCTTAAAAATGGTTTCGCCCAAAAATGTCACTCATCTCGCCCATAATATCCTTCATCACGATAATCATCCATATTTTCTAAAACTGCAAAATCCGTCATCACAGAAAAAGTTCCAACAAAGATAGGTATATTCATTAAGGCTCCTACTACATTATTCCCTTTGTACACCATCTTTTCTTTCATTATAGAATTATAAAACTTTTTGGACATCACACTGACATACAATAATAGGAAAAAGTTAGCGTGTGTAAATTCAAATCCTATCATGCAAGAAAACTTTAAGTTGTGAGCATAATCTATATGGATCTTCTTATCATAGTCACAATAACTAGGGTAATCATCAATTCCAACATTAATTTCATCATCCCTTGTTGGGATTAAAAGTCTTCTTAATGTTGTTAGAATTACTGCTGCTCCAGGTTATTGTAATGTTGCTCATTCTAGAGTTAGTACTGGTCAGAGACTTCAAAGAAAATATGCTAAGTGTTTACTACTGCTAGTACATAGTTAGTACTGCTAGTGAATATTATTACTGATAATGAATATTAGTGCTACTGATGAACTTCAAAGAAAATATGCTAAATAGTTACTACTGCTAGTACAAAGTTAAGACTACTCAGCTGAAGTTAATGCTGCTAGTGAAAATATGCTTGAAGTTACTACTGCTAGTGAATATCAAGTTAATGCTGCTAGTTAGTACTGCTTATATGATATGTATTAGTTATTTATAGAAAAGATTATGGATATTTAGGAAAGTATTGTAAGCCGACTAGGGCTCCTTGGTGTATAAAAGGAGGTCATAGGGCATAGAGTTTGATGTACCATAACCAAATACAACTAGACGTATAATTCTTAGCTTCAAGGTCTTTGTAACCCTAATACTTTAAGAGTATTCGTATTATTATAATTAATAATATTGAAGCTTATTTGTTGAATTATATGTTCATTGAATTATTGTTTCATTAATAATTCTTCTTAATATTAAAGATTAGATTCTGCATAATCTATAATACATTCAAACAAAGTTTCTACTATAGTTGTGTTAGATTTATCTAATATAACTAAACCTTAAACGAGCTTAAGGAATTTGATCTATTGAAGTGGGATCAACAAGTGGTATCAGAGCTTGTTAAGAAGCTTTGAAAGAGAAGAACCTATTTTTATACACCAAACTTTTTTAAAAGATATGGATCAAGAACTGCCATACATTGGTGCTGGCATCCCAACATTTCCCATGTCAAGACCTGGTGGTTAAATGAGATAATGGAGGATGAGGATTGATAATATACACCGATGATAGACTATGCACTGTGGGAAGTCATAGAGAATGGTGCAACCTTGCCAAAAACAACAACTGTGGAAGGTGTTGTGACAGTGATGCCTATTACAACTGCTGAAGAAAAGGCTCAAAGAAGATTAGAGGTAAAAGCTAGAAGTACATTAATGATGGGCATTCCCAATTAACATCAATTAAAGTTTAACTCTATAAAGGATGCTAAGAAGTTGTTGGAAGCTTGCCTGAATGAGAATTTGGTGGGAAGGCAGCTACAAGAAAGACTCCAAAGGAATCTCTTAAAGCAACATATGAAAACTCACTGCTCTTAGCTCAGAAAGATGCTTGATGGAACTTTTGATAGGATTCATAAGCTGTGATGTAGTTATAGCTTTATGGATGAAAAGATTCACAAGAAGATGTTAATCCAAAGTTATTAAGAAAAATGTCACCTGAGTAGAAACACACATGCTTTTGTTTGGAGGAATAAAGCAGATTTGGATACAATGAGCATGGATGATCACTACAACAATTCCAGGTGTGATGAACCTAAAAAGTTAAAGGAGTTTGTTCTTGCTCAAGTTCAAGAACACATAACATGGCTTTTGTGTCCTCCTCATAGAGTTTCAACTGCTAGCACTCAAGTTAATGCTGCTAACTTTACAAATATTGATAACATGAGTGATGCTATTATTTGTGCATTCTTTGCTAGTCAACCAAATAGTCCTCAACTTATACATGAGGACTTGCAACAAATCCATCCAGATGACATGGAAGAGATGGATTGAGATGGTAAATGGCCATGTTGACTATAAGGGCAAGAAGGTTTTTGAGAATACAAGAATGGAAGCTTACTATTAAAGGCATGAGACTATGTATTGAAAGTCCAAATTGGAGTGCTACAACTGCCACAAGAGAGGATATTTTGCTAAGGAGTGTAGAGCTCTAAGAAATCAAGACAACAAGAACAAGGAAAGCTCAAGAAGGAGTGTGCCTATGAAAACATCTACTTCCACAACTTTGGTGTCCATGTTATGGGTGTCTTGGTGTGATATGACTGGAGTGATCAGTTAGAGGAAGGGCCAATTATGCACTCAATCGGTCTTTCCTCATCTCAATTCGACTTAGAGGTATCCAAGTGATTCTATTTTTACAAAATCTTGTTTGAAAACTATTTGAATCTCTTAAATTCTCAAAAATGATCACAATTAAAAGATTTAAAGAAATCTAGTAATGGTTTTAGGTTACAGACATGGTTTTAGAGTCAGTGGAAGAAAAAAACATAAAGTTTATGGAAGCAAGTGAGTCTATTTATTTACAAGATATTAAGGGCTTAAAATTTGAAATTCATATAGAGAAATAGCTATTAGAAAGATTAGTAAAAAGCTTAAAATGGTTTCAAAAAGACAAAGAATGACATTTCAACTTAATTGTAGAATAAATTTGAACATGCATCTAAAAGTTTAAACAAGCTCATAAAGTGTCAGATAGTTGACAATTGCAAGAAAGGTTTAGGCTATGAAAATTATAATGCAGTTCCACCTCCCTACACAGGAAATTTCATGCCTCCAACACCTGACAATATCTTTTATTAGATTAGATGAGATTTGTTAATGACCTGTAAGTTGAAAATGTAAAGCTTTGACTAAGCTGAAGAAGAGCCTAAGGTAGTTAGAAAGAATGATGATGCCCCAATTATTAAAGAATAATGTCAGATGATGAGGAAGAATGTATCACATCCTAAAACAAAAAGAAAAATAGGTAGGCCTAGTTATTTGTTAAGAAAGAGTTTGTCAAATCTAAACAACAAGAAAAAACTAGTAGGAAAACTGTTAAACAAGTTGAGCAACATAGGCGAAACACTCATAGTCCAAGAGGCAATCTAAGAAATTAGAACAATATAATGTCTCAAAAACCAGGAAGCAATTTTGAGATGTTTAATAAGGCATGTTATGTGTGTGGAAGCTTTGATAATTTGCATGTTGATTGCAATTACCATCAAAAACAGTTTCAAAATCAAAGGATGGTAAAACCTGTTTGGAACAATTTTCAAAGGGTGAATCATCAAAACCTTTCCAAAAAGACTCACCCCTGTGCTAAAAAGAACTTGGTTCCAAGAGCAGTACTAATGAAGTCTGGTTTAGTATCAATTAATACTGCTAGATAAAATATTTCAAAAACAGCAGTATTAGGTTGTAATACTGCTTAGCCAAGTTAATGTTTGTTCACTCACAAACAACTTGAATGCACTAGATCCAATGTCATAATCTAAGAGGTGGAGAGATTTCGATTCTCTAAAATAACACATTCAACTGTTAAGAGGCCTATTAATAAGAACACAACATTTAAAAACAGTAATATTAATCAAAGGGTTAATACTGTTTGGGGTAAAAAAATTAATACTGCTAGGCCAAAAGCAGTAGTTAATGCTGTTAAGGGAAATAATTTTAATGTTATTAAGGCCTCAGCTTATTGGGTTTGGAAACCAAAGCATAAAGTTTTAGACCGTGTTTCTAAACACAACAATGCATCAATCATCCTAAAAAAGTTTAATTATGTTGGTGCACAAGGCAAATCCAAGTTAGTGATGGCTTGGGTCCCCAAAAGAAATTGATTTTCTTACCTAATGTGCAGGGCAATCCATAAATGGATTTACAGGATCAAGGAGTGATTGATAGTGGATGCTCAAGGCACATAACAGGGAACATGTCCTATCTTAAAAACTATGAAGGGATAGATGGAGGATATGTTGCTTTTGGAGGGCCCCAAAGGAGGGAAAATCACAGGAAAATGTACCATTAAAACTGGTAATCTAGATTTTGAAAATGTGTCTTTTGTGAGAGAGTTAAAGTTTAATCTCTTTAGTGTCTCACAAATGTATGATAAAAAGAATATTGTTCTTTTTAATGACACTGAATGTATTGTTTTATCTCCAACTTTAAGTTAATTGATGAAAGTCAAGTTTTACTTAGAGTTCCTAGAAAGAACAATATGTATAGTGTTGATTTAAAAACATAGTTTCTAAAGGAGGTTTAACTTGCCTTTTTGCAAAAGCCACATCAGATGAATCTAATCTTTGGCATAGAAGGATAGGTCACTTAAATTTTAAAACCATGAATAAATTGGTTAAAGGAAATCTTATAAGAGGTTTACCTTCTAAACTTTTTGAAAATGATCAAACCTCTGTTGCTTGTCAAAAGGGAAAGCAGCACAGAGCCTCTTGTAAGTCCAAAACAGAGAACTCAATCAGTCTTCCTTTATATTTGTTGCATATGGACTTGTTTGGTCCAACATTTGTAAAAATCCTTATGAATAAAATGTATTGCCTAGTTGTCATAGATGATTACAGTAGGTGTACATAGTTTTCTTTCTAGCTACTAAGGATGAGACTAGTGGCATTCTTAAGTCCTTTATAACTGGGATAGAAAATCTAGTAGATCACAAGGTTAAGGTGATTAGATGTGATAATGGGACTGAATTTAAAAACAGAGAAATGAATCAGTTTTGTAAGATGAAGGGTATTTTGAGACAATTTAGTCACTAGTACAAAAAGTGGATTTGGTCACACATAGGCAAAATGGAACGGCCACACATTCACATATTTATGTGGCTAAAGGTACCAAAATAGACAACATTTACTAATTAGCCACACATGAAAATTTCGATTGTGTGACCATTAGAACTGTATTGCCACACATTCGAACATTATGTGGCTAAAGGTAACTGGTAATATTATTTAGCCACATATGAATTTGGAACGCGTGACAAATACAAGTAAGCTTGAAGCATTAGTCACGATATACATATAAATAGTGACAAATATATGTCACACACTTGAACAATGTGACCAAATTGGCATATATGGTCACATGAAGTAATTTTTTATGTGTCTAAATCATACAGTCAAGTTTTGTCACACATGATTTAAGGGTGACTGCTATCTTTTGCTAATTATTTAGCCACATATGAATTTGGAACGCGTGACAAATAAAAAGTAAGGTTGAAGCATTAGTCACGATATACATATAAATAGTGACAAATATATGTCACACACTTGAACACTGTGACCAAATGCCATATATAGTCACACTAAACTTTTTGCACATTATTTATTTATTTCTTTTTATCAAATGTTGTTTTTTTATCAAATGTTGTTTTAGAGTATGACCTAGGCGGTTCTGAAAATAAAATGAAATCCCAATTCAAAAAGGGCGCGATAATTCCCTCCCTAAATTTCATTCAATTTAAAAAAACCCCACTTTCCCCCTTTCACATTCACAAACCCTATCTACCACCAAAGTTTACCCTCAACCTGATACTTACCACAACCAATTAACCACTGTCACACACCACTACCACTACCACCGTTGCACACCATTCGTCACACAACCGAGCTAATCGAATATATATCTATAATCGAATATATATCTATATATCAAATATAATATATAAAATAATATAATTATAAATATATAAATAAAAAAAAAAATATGAAAATAATTTATATTAATTATAATCAATAATATAAAATATTAATATATATATGTATAATATATAAAAAAAAAATAATATATATAATATAATAATATAAATATTAAAAATAATATAATATAATTTAAAATTTTATAATTATATAAAATATATTATATATATTAATATATATAAAAAAAAATAAAAAATAATATTAATATATAATATATATATATTATTATAATAAATATATTTATAATAATTAATATATAATAAAAAAATCAATACTTAAAAATAATATAATATATTTATTTATATAAAAATATAATATTAAAATATAATTATATATATTATATTAAATATAAATATATATTTTATTAATAATATAAAATAATATAATATATTAATTAATTTTTATATATAATTATTTAAATAATCTTTTTTTAAATAAAATTATTTATAATAATGAAATATATATAATAATTATATAAATATAAAGAAATAAAAAAATATTATTACATATAATATATTAATATAATATAATTTAATATAATTATTATATATATAAATAGATATAATAATAAATTAAATATATAATTATTAAAAATAAAATAAAAAATAATATATTTTTTTTTAATAAAATAATATATTAATAAGATATGTCACACACTTGATCACTGAGACAAATGCCTATAATGAATCACACATAAACGTTTTGTCACACATTATTTAAGTGTAGCCAAAATCCAGTACATATGGTCACGTAACTTAATATGTGTGTTTAAAGTTTAGTTTGTGTTAGCTTGCTGATATGTGAGAAATCACATATCTTTATTATAACCAAAATAGCCCTTAAATGATCAAAATGTGCAAAAATATACTTGTATATTGCTTATTTTGTCTTTGTAATTGTGTAGGTACGGATAATGCAAATATCACAAGAAATCGGCCAAAACCGAACAAACACGAACATGAGAACGGATAGAGTGCACAAGAGCCGAGGATTTGATAGCAAGAAGGGTCAAAAAGTCAACCCTTGGTCAACTATAGTCAAGAAGTCAACATTGGTCAACCACAGAAAGACAAAACCCTAAAAATACCAAATAAGTCCTTAATGTTAAATCATAATTCACAAATAGACCCTAAACCCTAACACCGTTATCTCTTTTATACTTAAGAGATAACGATCGTTATAATTCCTATATTAAAACACAACCTGTTAAACCAAGAGGAGGGACCATGGCTATTTTCTTTTTAAGGGCCCAAAGTCAAACCCCCAAACACCTGGGTCAAACAAAGATATAAAAAGAAAGAAAAAGGCGCGGGAATTCGTTTTTACTGTTCATATCCTTCTTCATTTTACCTCCACTCAAAATCAAAGGGTAATATGAAATTGAGGACGTGCGCCTCTATGGATTCGGTACAAGGCTACAAGCTGTTGCAGAGTTAGACGTCATAAGAGGCTCTCATTGGTCGAAGCCCACAAGAAAGGACACGCGGATATTGAAAGAAGCACACCAATGATTGGATTTTTACACTAAATTTAGTGCAAAAGAAGCACAAGTACTCTGACACATGGAATGCCACATTGGCAATCCGTGTGCTCATCATATCAAATCCAACATACCATAAATGAGATAAAAGGATTAAGGGCTAAGATCATGGATAAGAGGAGCGGGCTAGACTCCTAGAAGCTTCACTCAACTGCTTTATAAAGAGCTCTCCTTACTCATAAGAATTTTAAAATTCAGTTTCAGCTTTTTGTAATCTTCATCTCCAAAGTTTTGTATTCAGTTTAAATCAATAAAATCATAGTTTTACTTGTTTACAATCTGTTTTTACTTATAAGCTTTTATATCTCAAATGCTTCTATTCAACTATTTCACAAGCTACTCTTATAAGCTCTCTGAGTCTCTAAGCTCAGATTGAGCTCAAATTAGTCTATTGTGAATATAATTAAACATTTGAAATCATTAATACTATGATTGATAAGGATTTAGTTGACTTGGCTGATGACTAGCAATGGTGGGTTTGGTGTTGGCACGGGGAAAGAGTTCATAGGACTTTACTAACTTATCCTTGTGATAAGCTAGAGCTTATTGACAGCTCTTTGAGCAAATCAAGCCTTTGTTTAGCTAAGGATTTTGTAAGTCTTCTTTAAATTTCAAGTCTCTTAGCTTAATAATTGCATTTGCTTATTTTCAGCTTATTTCTTGCTTATTAGTGCTTAAATCTGTGTTATTATGCTGATTATGAATGTTTGAATATCTGTTTATGAGTTCTATATCTTAGATCTTAATTTACTCTATTTTGTCTTTTAAATTTGTCAAAAACAAAAAAAAATAGCATTAGCTTAATCATTGTTGTTTGATCTGATTTTTGTGTTTAAGAATGATAAGTAGTTGTGTTATAAGCTGTTAGAACATTATGGTATTAAAAAAAGTTTTGTTCATTAAAATTCAATTTCATAAGCTCAAATGAATTTTCACCCCCCCCCCCCCCCCCCCCCCCTCCCCCCCCCCCCCCCCCCCCCCCCCCCCCCCCCCTTAAAAATAAGGGGTGTATTGGCATAGCAGTTACAAACACAAGTTTAGCTACTGCTCATTAGTGGCCCACTTTCGTCTTTGAATTTTTTATGTTTTAATCATTCAAGTAAGTGTGTTAGTGCTAGAGGCCTTGATTAGTTAGGTTAGAGTTAATTAGGATTTGATTAGTTAATTAGATATAAGTCAGATTATTGTTTACGTGTTATTGGAAATATTAGAATTAATTCAGTTTAGATTTAGTATTTGCTTTAATTGCCTTTAGTTTTATGTTTTAAGTATGTTAGGATTGTTCTCTTGGGTCTGCAGTAGAAGAATTCGAGAATTAGTCACTCAAGTGCAAACTGCACCAGTAGTTTTAAAAAGACAAATAGCCTCTTTCAACATCAAATATCAGAGGGTAAAATAGCTTTTAGGATTTGATTTTTGGTTTATAAGTAGGTCTAGGGTCAGTGTCAATCTCTTTAAACTTAGTTTTCAAAAAGTAGCTTATTTAGTTATCGGTTTTTACCCTTTATACACCGCATTTTTCATTTCATAAGCCCAAAGTCATACTTAGCTGCAAATTTTAAGTAGATGTGCCTTTTCATTGAGTTTTTGATTAAGCATTTGAGTTTCAAAATTCTTTTCAAAGGTAGTTTTAGAAAGCTTATAGTATAAGCTTTAAGATGGTATAAGCCATATTGTCATAAAGTTCCATTTGAGTGCTTAAAATTAAGCTCAAAGGTGCCTTAAGGGGATGTTTGGTTTTTAGTTTACACTAAAAGAGCTTATTTCTTTATTCTAGCTTATCTGCTTATTGTTATGGCTTATTTAGGAATTAGATTAGCCTTATTAGTTTAGTATAATACATTTTAAGCGCCTTATTTGGGTTTTGATTTAAGCTTTTTGAGCCTTATTTGCTTTCTAGTGTAAAATTTTAAGTGTTTTTAAGCTTTTCAGCTCTTCTATCTTTCTAGCTTATCTTTTGTGCTTATTTTTGTTCTTATTTGCTTATTAAACATAGCTTATTGATTGTTTTAGCTTATTTTAATAGTTCATTTGCTTATTAGTGCTTAAATTGCCTAAAAGAATTAGCTTATTATTAGTTTAGTATAGTTTAAGCAATCCTGTCTTATTTAGCTTATTTCTTAGCTTATTTGTGGTTTATAAAAATAGTTGTTTTACAAAAGTTGCTTATTTTTAAGAGTTTTAAAAAGTTATAAAAAATAGAAAAAATTAAAACACTTAGGAAAGTGGGAAGCCCCGGTGTGAGCCAAGGATCGAACCACGGGACTTCATACCACCTTTCACCTCAGTGTTTTAACACCCACACCCTTAACCATTGTGCTACAATAGCTCATCCGCTATTCCTTTGCATTATTTAGATTTTATACACGTTTTAGGCATAATAGTATAATAAGCTGTTTTAGCTTATTTCGCAGGTTATTCTATAGGCTTTGTTCCCGAGCTTATTTTTCCTAGATTCCTCTTAGTTCAAGCTATTTTTTATAATTTTTTCAGAATTTTTATAACTAGTTTAGTATTTTTAAACATTTATTTTTATTTAAAACTTTAAAAATTCATAAAAAATAGAAAAATAATCAAAAAAATATAATTCTTTTTTAGAAAATTTTCTTTTATCATATAGTTTCTAGGAAAATTAGTTTTGCTTCCGTAGGGTTAAAATTGCAAAATTTCAATTTTTAAAGAACGGGATTCGTTTCCGTTCACGTTTTTCGTGTTTTTAAGCTCAATTCAACTCCGTTTTTGTTCTAGTTTTCTTTAAACTTACTTTTTAGTCAATTAGAGTCTATTAAAAGAGAAAAATTCATTTTAGGTTTAATTTTGGAAATTTAGGGTTTTTAATCACCGTTTAGGGTTCCCGTTTTGTGTTTTTAGTTAAAGTTTAAATTCCCGTTATTAAAGTTAGGTTTAATTGTCCTTTAATTGGCTCACTTTTAGGATTTTAGAAAACAAATCATCTTTGAACCAATTCAAATCATTGTCCAAACAACAAACATGGTCTCAATTTCATAAATCTTCGAGGAATACGACCCGGGAATCACTTACCGGTAAATATACGTATTATTATATATAATTGTGAGAATTTTCCTTACTACTTTTGTCCTCAAGGGTAGTTTGGTAATTTTCTATACTTATATTATTATACGTGTATAAAACTTTACGCATCAATATCAAAAACCAGAGATACAAAGAAGTCGATTTTTGAGAGAGATACAAGATGAACAAAACAGAATAATAAAACCCTAACGCTGCGTTCCTGAGTTTTATTTTTGAAAGAAGAGAAAAGAAGTGGGAAGAAAACAAAATAAATTCGTGTTCTAGAGTTTTTTTTTCGGAGAGAAGAGAAAAGAAGAGGAGAGTAAATTTGGCTAAATTTCTCTCCAAAACTTTCTTCCCAAAAGTGAGATGATTTGGAGAGAAGTTATATTAGGATGCTTTTATTAAATATAATTACTTAAATGACCTTATAAAAAACATAACTTTTATATATAATTAAGGGTATAATTGTAAAATAATCACTTATCACTTCTTTTCTCTCTTGGCTCGGGAACACGAAATAAAAAATTAAGTTTCATTCCTCTCCTCTTCTGTTCTGCCCATTTTTAACTCTTCTATTATTATCTTTCATTTCAAAAACTTAAGAACAGAGCGTAAGGGAATAACCAGCTTATATAGCTGAAAATCTTTCATATAAGCCCTTCATCTCTCATCAACACTTCAAATAGAACCATTCTTTAATTCCAGCTGAAACAACTTTGGAAGAATGACATAGAAGCCCCTCTGACTTTATTTTGACCAAAACTTGAATTAGCCAATATCTTTAACATAATCCCTCAAGCTTACCATCAACTATCACAGCAAATAGATCATTCATACCAAGATTCCTGCAAAACAAGGTATGTTGCACTGTACCAAGACATTTGGTAAAAATGTTTGTTCATTTGTATGAACTTTAACTGTTTTAATAATGCCTGTAAAAACTTTTTTCCTAATCAAATGAACATCTAACTCAAAGTACTTTGTTTTTTCATGAAAAACAGGATTTGAAGCTATTTAAATAGCTGAACTACTGTCACAATGTAATTCTACAAGATATAAAGATTTTAGCCCAAGACTATACAACAAATTTCCCAACCAAATAACTTCACATGTAGTGGAAGCCATACTTCTATATTTTGCCTCAGTAAAACTCCTTTAAATGGTACTCTGTTTCTTTACTTTTCCATGAAACTAAAGATTGACCCAAAAACACATAGTACCGTGTCACAGACCGTTTTGTTTTAGGACACTTAGCCCAGTATGCATCAGAATACACAACATAACTTATATCTAGCCTTATGTTGGTTAGATATATCAACTTTCCCACTAATTGTTGATAACTAGTAAAATTCTTTATATATTTATCCTTTTCAGTTACTTTAAAGTTTAAAACAATATTTTAAAGGAAATGAGTTTCAACTGGCCTTGCAGCCAACATACCATATTCATATAAAAGTTCCATACAATACTTTCTATGAGACATACAAATTCCTTTATCATTATTTAAAACTTCAATTCCAAGAAAATATTTTAATTCCCCCCAAATCTTTAATTTAAAATTTAGTACTCAAAAACTTTTTGAAACTCTTTACACCAGACTCATCATTTCTTGTAATGACAATGTCATCAACATATACCAGCAATGCAACAAACTCAGAGCCTTTACTCTTAACATATAAAGAGTAATCAAACTTGCTTTGTATAAAGCCATGCTCAACCAAGGCAGTTATCAATTTTTTATTCCACTACCTTGGGGCTTGCTTTAGACCATATAAAGACTTATTGAGTTTACAAACTTTAGTACCATTATCATTATCAAATCCTTGAGGCAAAGTCATATAAACATCCCCATACATAATAGCATTATTTACATCAAGTTGATACAATGGCCAATTCATTTTAACAGCAATACTGACCAAACATCTTACAATAACCATTTTAACCACTAGGCTAAAAGTTTCTTCATAATCAAACCCTTCTCTCTGACTAAAACCCTTTGCCACATGTCTAGCCTTATACCATTTTATATCACCTGAAGCTTTATATTTGATTTTAAACAACCACTTACAACCTATAGGTTTTCTAATGAGAGGTAAAACACAAATAGACCAAGTATTATTTCTATTTAAAGCTTCAATCTTATTATTCATAGCCTCAATCCAATTATTATCTTTTAAGGCTTCAACATAACTACTTAGCTCAATAGACTTATTTAAGGTAGTAGCAAAACATAAGTTAGTCCTGTTCAAACAAGCATAACTCACATATTTTTCAATCCCATACTTCACATTAGAACTAACCACATAATCATTGAATTAAGCAGACATTTTTGTTTGCCTACTAGACCTTCTTATTTCATGTGTCAGCACAACATTGTCCTGGTTAAAAACATTATCTGTTTGAGTTGGTGATTGATCAGAATTATCTACATTGCCCTCAGATGTACCTTGGTCATCAAAGTGGGTTGCAGATACCTCTTCCTGGTACAGATTTGTAGTATCTGTAAACCTATGCCTAGGAAGAGGGTTACTACCATCCTCAACTGATGAAGTCCTCCTTTCATCATTGAGACTTTAAGGTCTAAGACTGTTAAAAAAATAAGTGATCACTTTCACTATCATTGTCAAGACTTTTAGAATTAGAATGACTCGATTTCATTTTGAAAGGAAAAACAGTTTCATAGAATTTTACATCCCTAGAAAAAAACACATTTCTTGAATCAAGACTTAAAAGCTTGTATTCCTTCTTAGTAGAAGAATATCCAATAAGAACACATTTTTCAGATTTATAAGATAGTTTATCATAATTATTTAAAATAGTGGCAAAACACAAACAACCAAAAGACCTCAAATGGGAAAGAATAGGTTTTTTTATTATACACCAACTCATAGGGACACCTACCATTTAGGACAAATAATGGCAGCTTGTTTATAAGATACACAACAGTTAGAACACAATCAGACCAAAACCTTAAAGGAATTGCTCCCTGAAACATAAAAATCCTTGCTACATTAAGCAAGTGTCTATGTTTCCTCTCAGAAATCTCATTTTGCTAAGGGGTGTAAGAACAAGATGTTTGATGAATAATTCCCAAATCAAAAAACAAAGTGTTCATTTTATTATTTACAAATTTAGTACCATTATCAGACCTAAAAACTTTGATTTTAATTTGAAACTAATTGTGTATAAGATTTATAAAAGACACAAATACATTAAACACCTCATCCTTTGATTTAATCAAGAATACACAAACAAACCTAGAGAAATCATCAACAATAGTTAAGAAATATATGTGTCCTTCTCTGCTAGTGACTCTGTAAGGGCCCCACAAGTCAAGATGAACAAGTTTACCTAGATTCTTTGACTTATGATTAGACAAGGGAAATGGTTCCCTTGATTGTTTATCCCTATGACAGGCCTCACACACAGGCATAAAAGCAGATTTATAAATTTTAAGGTCATTATACAGGGTGGCTAATACTTGATCAGCAGGGTGACCAAGTCTATTATGCCAAAGTAATTTGGACACATGAAAAGACATAACCATATTAGACTCACCCAAAGAGCATTTATGGGGCATATTAAACAAATAGAGTCCTCCAGACTCACTACTAGTCTCTAATATTCTCTGCCTGGTCAAGTCCTGAATATAACATTTTTCCTTATCAAAACCAACAAACATTTTACTATCTCTAATCAGTTTGTTAACAGACAGCAAACTGACACAATACCCAGGAACCATAAGCACATCTTACAACACAACATTATTAGTTAATTTCAGATTATCAATGTGACTTATAGTGGCCAAAGTCCTATTGGGATGGCCAACCATAATATTAAGACTAGAATCATCTACAACACTAAACATGCCATCAGTAGAAACAGTCAGGTGCTGGTTAACACCTAAATCAATGATCCAGCCAAGACTAATGGTTTTAACATACAACTTATTATTGGCACAAAAAATTTAGAGAAGTTGATATTAAACCATACAATTCCATTAAAGAAAGAGGGTCTACCTGCCATATTGGCATGAAAGTTACCAGACCCATTATCATTAGTAAGGGTCAACAACTTCTTCATATGTTAAGGAGTAAAACCAGAGGAAGGGGGACTAGCAGGGGTTTACTTATCCCATTTAACATCCACATTAGCATTAAATGATTGTTTAGCATTATTAGCACTATTATCACTATTAGAAAATTTCTTAAACCCGAGAGGAAACATAATTATCTCATAACATCTGTCAACAGTATGTCTAATTTTTCCATAGTTTTTATAGTTAAGATTAGGATTAGGACACTTGTTATTATTATTATTGGTACCATTAGAAACAGAGCCTCTAGTGTTATTATTAGTATTAAAAAAATTATTGTTATTAAATGACTTAACAGCAAAAGAAGTAGCATTAATTTTGGTTTCAGAAACACCAACGGACTCATGAATCTCTTTATTAGATTTTTCACTAGAAACAGTATTATAAGCATCTTTAACATCAAGGAGAGGATCCCTAGTGAGAAGAGCACTTCTAATAGGCTGATAACACTCATCAAGGCCCATTAGAAACTGCATCAACTTCATGATTTACTGATGCACAAGTAATTCTTTACTAGCATCACATGTACATTGAACTTCACAAGTACATTTAGGCAACTTAGTCAAGGCATCAAATTCTCTCCATATAGAGTTAAGCCTATGATAGTAACCAGCAACATAACTACCACCTTGTTTAACAGTATTAATCTTTTGCAACAAATTATACATAACAAACCCATCAACCTTATCATAAGTTTCTTGTAATTCTTTCCAGAGAGCAGCACAATTATCAGAATAAACCAATCCTATATAAACATCATGAGAAACAGAATTCATAATCCAAGGAAGAACCATAGCATTACATCTATCTCATTGGGGAGACAAATCATTGCTAGTAGCATAAGCAGATTTCAGACAAGATTCATCAACAAAAGCATATTTATTCCTAGCTTGTAAAGCTAATTTCATAGTACCACACAAAATTGTATAATTTTAAGTACCTTAAAGTTTAAATGGAATTAAGATAGAACTACTATTATCACTATTCTAAACATGTAAAGGATTACCAGCATCCAAATTATTAATCAAATCATTATTAGAACTAGAAGGATCCCCAATAGCCATGATAAACAGATAAAATAGACAAATGGCAAGAAACGATTAACAACAACCAAGAATCAAGAAGACAACATAAACAACTAAACAAAGAACAGAAATAAAAAAGAAGGGAAGAAAGATGTTCCCAGGCTTCCTTGCCACTCAATGGTGGTAGGTCAAGGGCTGATTTAGACACCTAAATGACCCCCTCCTTTCTTCTTGATTCACTTAGTCAAGAAGAAGAGGAATTACCCAGAATCACCAACAATCACCAAGAATAAAAAAACCTCTAAATATGAAAAAATTAGGGTTTTCAAGAAAACCTTAACTTTCCAAATTAAGCAATTAATCAACTCCAACAACCAATTAACCTCTAAAATCACTAGATCCACACACTAAAACCTAATATTCACCTCGAAAATCAGAAACCTCCAAAATCAATGAAACCCTAATTGAACTAATCGATCATGAACCAGACAATCAAGATGATTGTGATGGCTTTGATACCATGTAAAAAATATTAGATTTATAGATCAACACCTAGATATGCACTCAATCAACCCCCCCTTGTGCTTTATTAATGAAATCAAGAAGACTAGTCCCTAAATGGGTGCTAGCTAGTACAATACAAAGAATATATCAAGCTATCTCTTTTAGGAAGACACAGCTTTAATCCTCACTACAAATACACTCTATCACTCCAAAAGACTACTAAACCAAATAAAGAGATTGGTTTAGTAATAAACAAGACAATGATATCTTGATGATATCAAGAACCAGAGAGACAAACAAGACGACTATTAAGAGAGATACAAGACGAACAAAACAGAGTAATAAAACCTTAATAACGCTCATTTTATACATATGCGTTATTTATACTTTTATATATCTATTTTGGTTAATTATAAGAATTTTATATACTTAATAGACTATATTTGCTATTGTAGGTTCATGTGACGTGTCGTGGAAGAATACACGAAGAATTAAAGTGTAAATGAAGAAGTAAACTCAAGTTCTAGTTTCCCGACACCTATCTACTGTTTTGGCCATAACTTCTACAACTTTGGTTTTTGGTTAAAGAGCTGAAAATGTACCAAAACTACCGTACTTGCTAATAAGTACGACACACTTTTCACTATCATGAAGTATGGCGTATTTTTAAATAAGTATGCCACACTTTTCTCCATCATTAATATTTTTAACCGAAAATAGGTGAAGTACGCCGTACTTTTTATAAAGTATGCCATACTTCCCCAGCACTTTGCCTATAAATAGAGGATAAAATTCACCATTTCTCACACACACTTCTACAACAACTCTTCCATCAATCACACCATCAAATCACGAATCTACAAGTGTAGTGATAGTACCTTAAGGGTTCAGGACAATAGGAATCAATGCTTTAGGTATTGATAATAGTTTTTGATTAGGAAAACTTGTACTCGACATATCTACTCTTGTAAACATTGGTATACTTTTATTATCTTTTGATATGAAAGTTTTTGAATTTTATGAGTTTAATATGCGTGTTACTTGTTTAATTATGGAGTAATTTTGTTATCTTTGTTTAGGCATTCTTGAGAGGCGATATAAATATATGTTATGGACACATGTTTTTGATATTATGGATTGTATACTCGATATTGTTATGCTAAGTGATGTTACTATGACGAAGCCTTCAATCGAAGAACCTCCGAAACTCGAGCTTAAGGATTTTATCGTCTCATCTTGAATATGCATTTTTAGAAGGAACTAGGGATGAGCATATAGACCCGAATACCAAACCGGAACCGTATCGGTTCCGTACCGAAATGGTATCGAATCCCGGTACACGGTACCGAAACGTATCGGTTCCGTACCAAAACAGTACCGAATAACCCGTACACAAACGTACGTGGTACCGGTACCAATGATTCGTAAAAAAAATCGAGGACCACTAATTGGACGCGGACCGTACCAAATAGGGCAAAACCACCGATTTCCTGTTACTTCTCCCTCCGATGAAGAATGACGACCTTAAGCAAGTTGATGTTACTTTAACAAAGCCTTCAATCGAAGAACCACCGGAACTCGAGCTTAAGGATTTACCTTCTCATTTAGAATATGCATTTTTAGAAGGAACCGATAAATTACCCGTCATAATTTCTAAAGAATTAAAAGAAGAAGAAAAAGCCGCCCTTTTAAAGGTTCTTAAGTCACACAAATGGGCCATCGCATGGAAGATTTCTGACATTAAGGGTATCGACCCTAGTTTTTGTACTCACAAGATCTTAATGGAAGACGACTTCAAACCGGCGGTTCAACATCAAAGAAGGGTGAATCCAAAAATTCATGAGGTTATCAAAAAGGAAGTTATCAAACTCCTTGATGCCGGATTGATTTACCCTATCTCCGATAGTCCGTGGGTGAGCCCTATTCATTGTGTGCCTAAGAAGGGTGGCATGACCGTAGTTGAAAACGAAGAAAATGAGTTAATACCCACTAGGTTAGTTACGGGATGGCGAGTTTGTATTGATTATCGAAAGCTTAATGATGCCACTCGTAAAGACCATTTCCCGTTGCCTTTTATGGATCAAATGCTAGAACGTTTAGCGGGAAATGAATACTATTGCTTTTTAGATGGATTTTCTGGATATTTTCAAATACCTATTGACCCGAAAGACCAAGAGAAGACCACCTTCACTTGCCCTTATGGGACGTTTGCCTACCAACGTATGCCTTTTGGTTTATGTAATGCTCCAGGAACGTTCCAAAGGTGCATGATGGCCATTTTCCACGATATGATCAAGGAAACAATGGAGGTCTCTATGGACGATTTCTCGGTCTTAGAAGATTCTTTCTCGTCTTGCCTCTCCAATTTAGATAAAATGCTAAAATGATGCAAAGATACCAACTTATTTCTAAATTGGGAGAATTGTCATTTCATGGTTAAAGAAGGCATTGTCCTTGCCCATAAGATTTCAAAGTCCGAGATTGAGTTCGACCGAGCTAAAGTTGATGTTATAGCTAAACTCCCTCATCCGACTTCCGTTAAAGGTGTTCAAAGTTTTTTAGGTCATGCCGGGTTCTATCGTCGATTTATTTAAGATTTTTCTAAAATCGCCCGGCCGATGACCCATCTTTTAGAAATAGAAACCCCGTTTGATTTCTCAAAATAATGTATTAAAGCGTTTAATATACTTAAAAAGAAGTTAACCGAAGCTCCGATTTTAGTTGCCCCTGATTGGGACCTACCATTTGAAATTATGTGCGACGCTAGTGATTATGCGGTAGGTGCAGTCTTGGGGCAACGTAAGACCAATCATTTTCAGCCTATACACTATGCAAGTAAGACCATGACGGATGCTCAAGCACATTACACTACAACGAAAAAAGAGTTATTAGCCGTGGTGTATGCTTTTAAGAAATTCCGGCCTTACTTAGTCTTATCAAAGATCATAGTGTATACGGACCACTCGGCTCTTAAGTATCTTCTTGCTAAGCAAGATACAAAGCCAAGATTGCTCTGGTGGATTCTCCTACTCCAAGAATTTGATGTCATTATTCATGATAAAAAAGGAGCGGAGAATCACGCGGCTGACCATTTGTCTAGATTAGAGAACCCTCATGAAGGTGATCTCAAGAAAAAGGAAATTAATGAAACTTTTCCTCTCGAGACCCTTGGAATAATATCTTCTCATAATGATTCAAGTACCCTATGGTTTGCCGACATTGCAAATTACCATGCGGGGAATTTTGTAGTAAAAGGGATGTCGTCCCAATAAAAGAAAAAATTCTTTAAGGACGTTAATCGCTATTTTTGGGATGACCACTACTTGTTTAAGATTTATGAGGATCAAGTGATTAGACGATGTGTTCACGGACAAGAAGCCGTTGATATCCTCACGGCTTGCCATAATGGACCCACCGGGGGACATCATGGTGCGAACTACACCGCTAAGAAAGTCTTCAATTTCGGTTTCTATTAGCCGACAATTTACCGCGATGCCCATGACATGGTGAAGTCATGTGACTCATGTCAACGTCAAGGCAAAATATCACAAAAAGAAAAAATGCCTCAAAATTCAATTCAAGTATGCGAGATCTTTGACATGTGGGGCATCGACTTTATGGGCCCGTTCTCATCTTCTCGATGGAACAAATACATTCTCGTAGCCGTCGACTATTTGTCTAAATGGGTTGAAGCAAAAGCGCTCCCCACTAATGATGCTCGAGTTGTTGTTAAAATTTTGAAATCTTTTTTTGCTTGATTTGGAACTCCTCGTGCTATAATTAGTGATCGCGGTACCTATTTTTATAATGATCAATTTGATAAAGTTATGCTTAAGTATGGAGTTACTCATTGTCTTTCTACCGCGTATCATCCACAAATGAGTGGACAAGTGGAGGTTTCAAATCGTGGTTTGAAACGTATTTTATAAAGGACCATAGGTGAAAACCGTGCTTCATGGTCCGATAAGTTAGATGATGCTTTATGGGCCTTCCGTATCGCATTCAAGACACCCATTAGGTGTACTCCTTATAAGCTCGTGTACGGAAAGGCTTGCCATCTTCCTATCGAGCTTGAACACAAGGCCTATTGGGCCTTGAAACATTATAATTTTGACCTTAAGACCGCGGGTGATCACCAAAAAGTTTAAATGAATGAATTAAATGAACTCCGAGATCATGCTTACGAGAACTCTTTAATCTATAAAGAGAAAACAAAGAAGATTCATGATTCTAAGATTAAAAACCGCGTTTTCAACGTTGGTGATCGGGTTCTTCTTTTCAATTCTCGATTAAAGATTTTCTCGGGCAAGCTCAAAACCCGTTGGACCAGACCGTTCATCGTTGCTCAAGTTTTCCCTAAATTTCAATGTGAACGGTCATAGACTTAAGCACTACTTTGCAGGGGACATACCACCGATGGTAGTCCCGGATCTCCAAACTTTCCCCATGAACCACTAAATTAGGGGTCGAGTCAGGCTCGTGACTCGGTTATAAAAAACAAGCGCTTCGCGGGTGGAAACCCATGCTTATCCTTAGTAGTTGTATATTAATATAATATTATGAATAAGTGTGATGTGAGGAGGCTCGCCTCTTTCTTTCTCATGTTTTGTGTTTTGTGTTTTGTATCTAGGATTGCCAGATTATGAAGACTCTCATCTCGTTGGTGTTTTGTCCATCATCCACTCGATCCTTAATCCTACATGCTTATATAGTGGAATCGCGATATCCTAGATCTTATTGATTTAAACGTTTATCTATTAGCATAATTAAAAACGGCTTTAGATTTGCATAAAGACCCCTTAATATTTGAATTATGCCTTAAAATTAGTAAGGTGACAGTCACACATTGAGGACATGTGTATTGTCCTAGTATGGGGGGACTTTCGATTCGATCTTACTTTGCATTTGTCTTGACCTCAATGACCCCCGTTCTCCCACCAAGAATAGCAAAAATATGCCCAAATTTAAAATTTCAAAATAGAATAAGAGTTTTTGTAACACTGATGTTTGTCTTTTTAAAGAAGAAAATCTGACTTGATCGAGCATGTTCGACTCTACTTGCCTCATAACTTATATAAAATTTAAGCTTATGCTAGTCTTTTATACAAGGATGCTTTAAAAACGCAAAATTCTAGCTTGAAAAAGCCAAGAGTTTGCAAGTTTCCATGATAGACTTTAAATATGCAAAGCTTGTTTTATTAGACTAAGCATTCGAGGATCTTTTTAGTAAAGATTTTAAATTAGCGAAGAACGAGAAAATGATAGAGTTTTAATAAGTAAGTTGTATGCTAAAATAGAGTAGTTGGATACTCTTTAAGCTCAAAGAGGTTAATTGTGACTCTTTGCTCCCACCAGCTTAAAAAACGTATAAATAATGTTGAATAAAATAAAGTTACTTTAGGTTTTTGGGTATTCTTATATATAATCACATCGTAGAGATTCTCTGGTGAAATTAAAAGGTCACATCGAGGTTTGTTAGTGTTGTGAGGAAAATAGGCTACAGATTCCTGATGGCCTCGCGATAACCAAGTTTTGTCTCGGTAGTTACAAGACCACGATGACGTGAAATTTGGCTATAATAATAATATTTTATTTAATAAAAACAAAGCAAAATTAGACCGCACTGCCTCTTGCCGGGCTTACCAACCGATGTGGTATCATTTAAAGGTGGAGGGATTTTAATAATAATAATAAAACTATGGGCTTGAAAAAAGTATACTTGCCAACTGCCCCACGCTCACAACCGATGTTGCAGTCATCTAAATAAGGCACATAGTAATAATCCGAGACTGATAAAAGTTTGCTACATCTTGTCGGCTCACAACCGATGTTGCATCCTTCTAAAAAGTCGAGGAGATACCAAGGTCGAAATAAGACTCCTGACAAGGACGCTCGCAAACCTATGTGGCCTGTTGTTATAAATGACTGAGGTTTAATAATGTTACAAAAATAATAATAATCATAAAGCCAAATTTCAATATCGAGATTTCTAAACAGGATAACCCCTAAATCTAGTTCGAAATTAGAACCTTAATTTGGACCTTATCTCACCACATCGCTCTTTAGGAAAGGATTATCAAACAAATATGGTCTAAACTGGGTTTACTTTATATGAATAAGACATTAATTTATTTGTCACAAATAATAATAATAAAACCTGTAGAGGACTTAGGAATAAGGGAGCGGAAAGTAGCTATGCATTCACAATTAACATTTATGAGTAGTGTTAGCATCTTAACTTGTATTTAACAATAATTTCGTTTTTAAGCTTAGTTTGAGGCTGGTGAAAAATCAAGGACGATGAATTTATCCTTTCAGTATATTCCATGAAGTTATGATATGTATGGATATTAATAATGAAAAAATAAAAATGGAAAATGGGGGTTTTTTCAAAACTAGTGATTTTTTAATCTCCTAGATGAACACTTAGCTACTTTTTTAAGTAATTAGTCTTAGGGGGTTGAAATTTTTAGTTTTCTAAGTTTGTATTTATGACATTGTGTGAGGACACGGCAATAGCTTAGTATGGGGGATTTTGGTATGTGTTTAATTACACATACCTTTTTCTTAACAAAACGAGCTAAAAAGACCAACAATGACCAAAAATACATAAAAATGCATTGATAATTTGTTTTGTTTGTGTATGAATAGGTCTGCAGTTACAGAGTATTTATTAAAAACAGACAAAGCCAGCACGGAATGTATAGCGCGAATACGCGAACCGAAGGCGTACCCATTCTTCATTGACTTAACCCGAGCCTACTAATGGGGTCGGGTCAACCTACAAATCATTAATGTAAAACCCTAAAAGCCAGTTAAATAATAATCCCAAGACCCATTGTTTTTTTACATATGGCCCAAGTTATAACAAAAGGCCAAAGATCCAACACTCGTACCAGTCAACCCCAAATATAAGCCATCAAAGTTACTGTACACTATCTTTCACCCTTGCCCTCCTTTTCACTCCATGAACTCACAGGTTAAAAACTCCAATCAAAGTTCACTTACCACACTCTCAAGTGCTTCTAGAAGAGTACGACTGGCACCTCTGAGATTCTCCTTGTACACGCTGGCAATCCCACATCATTTGATTGGATGATGGGACGTGGAAATAGATCTAACGGCTCAAATTATGAGGTTTATGAGGCGGTTATGATTGGAGGGCCAAGATTAGAGATTGGGGAGCGTCTTGAAGGCTAGAAGGTTCCTCTCACCCCTATAAATAGACTGCTTGATCACACAGTTAAAGGTGTGTAGGATTTTAGCTTAAGTTGTAGTAATTTTTAGCTTTTTAGTAGCTTATAGGTTAAATATCATGTAATTTACTTTCCAAAGCATTGTAATCATTTAATTTTTAATAAAGGTTAGTTTTCATTCAAATTCGTGTTCAATTCTAGTTTTTCCTTAATGCAATGTTGTTTAATTTGATCATAAGCTCCTACATAAGCTCTTATAAGCTCTGAATTACTACATAAGTTTGGTTATACTCAGTTTAGCCTTCAAAAGCTAAACTGAGTTTAAATTTTCACTTAAATCCTCTCCTAAATTACCTAAGATTTTGATATGGATGATAAGGCAATTATGAAAGGGCTTATAGACCTCACCAGCTTGTTTCTAACAAGCTGGAGCTTGTTGATCTAAGCTTGTAAAAGCTAAATTGATCCCTGTTTAGCTGGGACAAGAAGGTACTTCTCATTTTACTTTTGTAGCTCAATTTCTATCTTTGCTTTGTAGTATGCTATTTTGCTTGTTTACTACTTATTTGTGCTTATTCCTACTTTGATTATGCTTATTCTATCCTCATTTATCTTAATTGTTCTAGATTTAAGTATTCTATAATCTGCTTTAAATTTTAGCTAAGATAATAAGCATGACTAAGACGGTTTATATGAAAACTTAGCTAAAATTTAAAGCAGATTATAGAATACTTAAATCTAGAACAATTAAGCTAAATAAGGACATAATAAGCATAATCAAAGTAGGAATAAGCACAAATAAGCAGTAAATAAGTAAAACAGCATACTACAAAGCAGAGATAGAAATTAAGCTACATAAGTAAAATGAGAAGTACCTTCTTATCCCAGCTAAATAGGGATCAATTTAGCTTTTACAAGCTTAGATCAACAAGCTCCAGCTTGTTAGAAACAAGCTAGTGAGGTCTATAAGCCCTTCCATAATTGGCTTATCATCCATATCAAAAGCTTAGGTAATTTAGGGGAGGATTTAACTAAAAATATAAACTCAGTTTAGCTTTTGATGGCTAAACTGAGTATAAGCAAACTTATGTAGTAATTTAGAGCTTATAAGAGCTTATTTAGGAGCTTATGATCAAATTAAACAACATTGCATTAAGGAAAAACTAGAATTGAACACGAATTTGAATGAAAACTAACTTTTATTGAAAGTTAAAGGATTACAATGCTTTGGAAAGTAAATTACATGATATTTAACCTATAAGCTACTGAAAAGCTAAAAATTACTACAACTTAAGCTAAAATCCTACACACCTTTAACTGTGTGATCAAGTCCTCTATTTATAGGGGTGAGAGGAACCTTCTAGCCTTCAAGACGCTCCCCAATCTCTAATCTTGGCCCTCCAATCATAACCGCCTCATGTCTTATGATTAGATTATTTATGTCCTTAGGGTCAAAGTTTTAGCTTATTTTTGAGTTTTAGCTTTCATTTAGCTATTTGAGTCTTAGAATTAGGTTTTTAAACTGTCATAATTTTCAAAAAGCCAAAAGATAAACTAGTTAAGTCTGTCATTTTCTACTGCCTTTTCTAGCTTATTTTCTAGTCAAATTTTCTATATTACTTTAAGTGTTCTTTGGATATCAACCTTAATCTATTTTGAGTTTTCATCTTATTTCAAGTGCTTATTTGATCTAAAAATCAATTCAAAGTTAACCATTTGTTCTTTAAATCTGTCCTATTTGAGTCAGCATATCTTTCAGATTTTGAGAGCTTTTCAGCCAATTTTATTAGCTAATTCCTTGTCATCTTTTCTTATTAGGTCTAAGTAGTTGTTAGATTTCAGCTTATTAGTTTTTTATTTGCTTATTTTAGTCAAAAAAATCACATAGCTTAGCTTAAAATTTTAAATTAGTCAAAACTGTCATCTTAAGCTAGTTTTTTCTAGCTTATTTCAAAGTTTCATAAAAAGTTCATTTTACAAAAATTGCTTATTTTTAACTGTTCTTTACAAGTTTCAAAAAGAAAATTAAAAAATATGTTTTACCAAAAAGAAAGGTCACGGGGTTCGAACCAGTGACCTCTCCCTTTCACACTCCACACCTCACACACACAACACTTAACCAACTGTCCTGGGGTCTTTTTCATTTATTTCTTTGTCCTATTTAATTCTTATAGACGTTTTTAGGGTTTAAGCTTATTTGCTTATTTGCTTTATAACTGCTTATTTGCTTCAGCTTATTTTCCCGTTTTATTTTTCCTAAGTTTAGATTAGTTCATAGTACTTTTCATATTTTTTCTAGAATTTTAATAATTAGTTTACAATTTTTAATATTTAATTTAGATTAAAACTGTTTTTAATTCATAATAAATAAAATAAATGTCAAAAAAATATAATTCTTTTTTCTAAAATTATTTTTAGTCATTTAGGATTTAAAAAAATAGAAAAATAGAATTAGGGTTAAATTTTAATAATTTAGGTAATTAGTCGCGTTTTTAATTCCCGTTATCGTTTTAGCTTAATTCCTTAGTTGCCTTATTTGATTATTTGCTTTAGTTTGCTTTGCTTTGCGTTTTTAGGATTAGAAATCAAAAACAAAAATACTTGATATTCAAGCATCAAACAAAATACTTTCGTGAAATTCAAATTCACTTCTCGTCGGGATACGACACTCGGGAAATATACTATTGTTTGTCCTCAAGTAATTTTATATTAAACGGGAAACTCTCTATATTATAACTATTTGGCATTATTTTAGAATATATATTTTATTATATATATACTATTAGTATAAGCCAAATCAGTTTTAAAAACCTTCTCATTTTGAGTCGAAGTTCGTTGGATCGACCCTTCTTAAACCTCTCTTAAAGTTTGTAAATCTAAAGGTGAGCCGTTTTCACAAGTGACACAACGGTTGATTTTTATGTTTTTCAATTTTTTTGGTATTTTATAAAATAAATTGAAAACAAAATATTTTAGTATTTTTATGGTTTTTATAAAAAAAAATAGAAAATTATAAACGATAACTTCACGAGGAAAGATCTTCAAGGCACTAACTTCAAATACTTCACGAAAATCGTACACCTCTTCCTCAGCAGCGACGCCAAAAACTGATTTGGCTTATAATAATAGTATATATATAATAAAATATATATTCTAAAATAATACCAAATAGTTATAATATAGAGAGTTTCCCGTTTAATATAAAATTGCTTGAGGACAAACAATAGTATATTTCCCGAGTGTCGTATCCCGACCAGAAGTAAATTTGAATTTCACGAAAGTATTTTGTTTGATGCTTGAATATTAAGTATTTTTGTTTTTGATTTCTAATCCTAAAAACGTAAAGAAAAGCAAACTAAAGCAAATAATCAAATAAGGCAACTAAGGAATTAAGCTAAAATGATAACGAGAATTAAAAACAGCGTCAATTACCTACATTATTAAATTTAGTAAAACCCAAATCCTATTTTTCTATTTTTTATAAATCCAAAACTAAAAATAATATTTTAGAAAAAAGAATTATATTTTTTTGACTTTTATTTTTTTATTCTGAATTAAAAACAGTTTTAATCTAAATTAAATATTAAAAATATTAAACTAATTTATAAAATTCTAAAAACTTATAAAAGAGTACTATGAAATAATCTAAACTTAGGAAAAAAATAAAACGGAAAAATAAGCTGAAGCAATAAGCATTATAAACAAATTAAGCAAGTAAGCATAAAAACTTAAAAACGTCTATAAGATTTAAATAGCACAAAGAAAGAAATGAAAAAGACCCCATGTCAGTTGGTTAAGTGTTGTGTGTGTGAGGTGTGGAGTGTGAAAGGGAGAGGTCACAGGTTCGAACCCTATGACCTTTCTTTTTGGTGAAACATATTTTTTTTAATTTTCTTTTTGAAACTTGTAAAGAACAGTTAAAAATAAGCCATTTTTGTAAAATGAACTTTTTATGAAACTTTGAAATAAGCTACAAAAAACTAGCTTAAGATGACAGTTTTGACTAATTTATAATTTTAAGCTAAGCTATGTGATTTTTCTGACTAAAATAAGCAAATAAAAAATTAATAAGCTGAAATCTAACAACTACTTAGACCTAATAAGCAAAGATGATAAGGAATTAGCTAATAAAATTGGCTAAAAAGCTCTCAAAAGCTGAAAGATGCTGACTTAAACATGACAGATTTAAAGAATAAATGGCCAACTTTGAACTGATTTTTAGATCAAATAAGCACTTGAAATAAGATGAAAACTCAAAATAGATTAAGGTTGTTATCCAAAGAACACTTAAAAGCTAAAACTAAGAAAATTTGACTAGAAAATAAGCTTGAAAAGGCAGTAGAAAATGACAGACTTAACTAATTTATCTTTTGGCTTTTTGAAAATTATGACAGTTTAGAAACATAATTCTAAGACTCAAATAGCTAAATGAAAGCTAAAACTCAAAAATAAGCTAAAACTTTGACCCTAAGGACACAAATAAGCTAATCATAAGCAAACAATCCTTAAAAATAAGCTAGAAAAGCAAAGACGAAAAAGGTCAGTAAATGCTGATCAAAATCAGTATATACTGAACCTTGTTTTTAGCCCTAAATGTAAGCTAGAAAAAGCTATTGTAAAAACTTAAAAAGCTCAAATAGATCAAGCTTGAACCCTAATGAGCTTATGCTATCTATTTTAGATAATAAATCAAGCTTAATCTAACCTAATTTTGCTTTTGAAAATTGGACTTTAAACTTTGAAAAGTGAGATATGGAAACTTAGACAGACTTGACCAAAACTTCAAATGATAAATGCAATTCTAAGACTAGCTATATTCTACTGTATTATGAGCCATAAACAAGCATGAAAACAACACTTAAAAGCTACTTATGAAAATCTAACCAAATAAGCTAAAAAATCAAACTAGAGTACTACAGATTCAAAACACCAATATACTAGACCTTAAACTAGAGAATTAACCTTTTACTACTTATTAAAACTATCTTATAGGCTTAATTTAAGCCTATCAAACTTGTCTAAAGGCATAAATCAATCAAATAGTTACTAACCAAGTTAGTACTGAACTTGTGCCAAACCCCCTTAAAAAGTTTGAACAACATTTGTAAAGCGTTAAAATAGATTTAAGTAAGTTGTAAAAAAAAACAGATTAAGGTCTAAGTATTTTGAGTACTTTTGAGCAATATTTAACCACAATTAAGCACAAATCAATAAGCTAAGATAATAAGCATGATTAAGACAGTTTATATGAAAACTTAGCTAAAATTTAAAGCAGATTATAAAATACTTAAATGTAGAACAATTAAGCTAAATAAGGACAGAATAAGCATAATCAAAGCAGGAATAAGCATAAATAAGCATAAAATAAGCAAAACAACATACTACAAAGCAAAGATAGAAATTGAGCTACAAAAGTAAAATGAGAAGTACCTTCTTATCCCAGCTAAACAGGTATCAATTTAGCTTTTACAAGCTTAGATCAACAAGCTCCAACTTGTTAGAAACAAGTTGGTGAGGTCTATAAGCCCTTCCATAATTGGCTTATCATCCATATCAAAAGCTTAGGTAATTTAGGGGAGGATTTAACTAAAAATCTAAACTCAGTTTAGCTTTTGATGGCTAAACTGAGTATAAGCAAACTTATGTAGTAATTCAGAGCTTATAAGAGCTTATTTAGGAGCTTATGATCAAATTAAACAACATTTCATTAAGGAAAAACTAGAATTGAACACGAATTTGAATGAAAACTAACTTTTATTGAAAATTAAAGGATTACAATGCTTTGGAAAGTAAATTAGATGATATTTAACCTATAAGCTATTGAAAAGCTAAAAATTACTACAACTTAAGCTAAAATCCTACACACCTTTAACTGTGAGATCAAGTCCTCTATTTATAGGGGTGAGAGGAACTTTCTAGCCTTCAAGACGCTCCCCAATCTCTAATCTTGGCCCTCCAATCATAACCGCCTCATAAACCTCATCATTTGAGCTGTTAGATCTATTTCCACGTCCCATCATCCAATCAAATGATGTGGGATTGCCAGAGTGTACAAGGAGAATGTCAGAGGTGCCAGTCGTACTCTTCTAGAAGTACTTGAGCGTGTGGTGAGTGGATTTGATTAAGTTTTTACCCTTCGTGTTCATGGAGTGAAAATGGAGGGAAGGGTAAAGATAGTGTACAATAACTTTAACTGGCTTATATTGGGGGTTGACTTGGATGGGTGTTGGATCTTTGGGACTTTGTTATAACATTGGGCCGTTTGTAAAAAAATGGGATCTTGGGCTTATTATTAAACATGGGCTTTTAGGGTTTAACATTAAAGATTTGTAGGTTAACCCGGCCTATTAAGTGGGCTTGGGTTAGTCCATAGAAGATGGGTACGCCTTCGGCTTCGGTATTTGCGCTCTTTCATTCCCGTGTTCGGCTTTGTCTGATTTTGCTTTGTTTTTGTCCTTTTTAATAAATATCCGTACCTGCAAGACACAATTCACAAAACAAACAAATACAATGCATTTTTATGTATTTTTGGTCATTGTTGGTCTTTTAAGGTCATTTTGTTAGGAAAAAGGTATGTGTAATTAAACACATACCACTAAGTGTAACCTTTGCCCTTTTGATGAGATTTGAATGTTTTAATTTAGTCATTTGACTATTTGACTTTTGTCAGTTTTGTTTGAACAAGTACTGTGTTGACGGTGGTGAATGAATGTGATTATGGTTATTTTATGAGTATGATGCTTGTGTTAATCCTTTTTAGAGGATTTTATATGGTGTGATCCGTCTTCACAGTAGGTTTGTCCATGTATACTTGAAAAATCGAAAACGAGATCCCAACACGCCGTTTAATTTCAAAAATGATTTCGTGAAGGTAAATTGAAAATATGTCATGTAAAATACTCTAAAGTTATTGAAATGTATTTTTTAAAAGCGAATCAAAATACTAAGTAACATTGAGAAATATTTTAAAGATGCAGTTTTTGAGTTTTAAAGTGAACGCGAACAAAAAAAGGACACCCAGATAACCTCTTTGTATCCTATCCGTTTTCCAGAGACAAGCAAGGGCAAGAAGGCAGTTTTAGTGGACTTTTCCACCCCATATGGTACATATTTCTTGTGTTGGTGTAGAAACGCAACAACTCTTCATGATTTCAAAAAAAACACACACTTTGTTTCTTTCTCTCTTTGCTCGTCCGACCTAAAACACACACACACACTAAAATTTTTGAAACTTGATAAAAAACATGAGAGTTTAAGTACTTTCGGGTTGATTCTAGTGTTCGGGTTATTGTTTAAACTACGTTTGGGTAGTCGGTTCGCGTTCGTTCTCGCTGTCCAAAACCCTCTTTGTAAGTTTCTTAAATCTTGATTTAACTTGCACTTTTGAGTGCTAAATGATGCATAGAAGCTAGTTGTATGGTGCGTTTGTTAAAAATTGAACACAAAAATTTTACGAATGAATATTAAGGGTTGCGTTTGGTTCGAACAAAAATAAAAGGGAGTAAGCGTTTTGTATTTCTATGTCGTGGTTGTGATTGTTGAAAAACATTTATTTGTTATTTAGCTTATTTGGCTCATTATTAAGCATTTTCGAGCTTATTTTGGGCTTATTAGCTCTTGGCAAGTTGAAGGGATACAATGAGAGTATTTTTGGTTATTTACCTCGTATGTCTTATATTTATGAACTATTTTGATAGCTTATGGTGATAACCAAATGTACTACGTAGCTTATTAGCTTATTGAAAAGCTTATTATGTATAACCCAATAAGACATGGCTTATTGTCGACTTATTGTGGTTCGGATTATTTTGTTAGCTATTATTTTGGGCTTATTTTTACTAATGGGATTTAGTTGTGAGCTTAAATTGTATTATATATCTACGGATACTTTAATGGGCTACTATTGGGCTTAAGGCCCAATAAACATAAAATAGTTGTTTTAAGGGTTTTGGAGGACTTTTGAAAAGTGAAACATACTTATGTAATGATGTTGAAAGTCGTTTTGGGAAATACGCTATGGTAAATATTGCGGGATATGGAATTTGGTATTTTGTCAAAAAGTGGTAAATTGTGGAAAATGTTGGGAATTAAGGGCATGTTTGATACAGAGAAATTTAAAGAAATGGAAAAGAGTAGAGATTAGAAATTGAGAGAATAGAAATCAGTAGAGAAATTTAATAGATTCCGCTGTTTGGTAACATCACAGACTTCACTCGAGAAATAAATAATAATTTTTTAAACCATTTTATTAACATTTTTTTAATTCAAAAAATTGAACCAACTCAT
>BQNB010022247.1:0-63225 GCA_026074375.1 Tanacetum coccineum | reverse complement strand
TAGTAAGATTCAGACCTAGCCAAGGCCTGACGGGTCTCCTTACTCTCTTGCTCGTAAGCAAGTCTCTCTCCTCAATACCTCAATCTCAGCTCTCACAGCTGCACTATCCTTCTGGGCAACGTGATGTCGTGAGTAAAACTCTGAACTCTCTCTACTGGGAACATCTACCTGGTAACTGACCCTCATGTTGACCATCTCTATGGCGGTCATCATCCTCCTCTCATTATCTGAAACTGGTCTCATAGTTGTCTATCAAGCTATAATCGACTCTATGGGGCTATAGAGGGGTCATGATGGTCTCGCAGCAGCAGCAGCAGAACTCTCCCCAACCTCACAACTAGGTCTAGGAGTAGTAAGTAGTAGCCTCTTTCGAGGCGGCGTGTCAGCCTCGGGAATATCAGCTCTGCGGCTAGTGGATGGTGCAGGTAGTGGTATAGGTAACAATGGTGGTGTCCCCGATGGAAGTAGTGAATGATAGGTGGATGGTGTTGTAGCTCTCATCTGAGCCATGGCTGCTCTAGTACGTGGGGGTCGGATACGTGGGGATAAAAAGAATGGTGGTAGTGGAGGTGTAGGTGCCTCATCCTCAGCTGGCACTAAGTCCTCAGGATGCTCAGGCTCCGGAATGTACACAGGTATATGATCCTCCAGCTCTATGGGATCAGGTACATACTCTGGAGAACGTGGTGCCTGCTCCAACAACTGTCGGGCAGCCTCCTCGTAAGGATCCTCAGATGGAATACTCCAAGATCGTGCCTCAGAGTGAACAGAAGTATAGGTAACAGCGGAATCAGCTGACATGACTACTGTGACTAGCAGAAATAACTTATATGAGTATATTATATAAGGCTCTTATAGTAATATACATTTATATCATAACATGTATATCAATCATGCATGCATCTAGCCTAACCGACTAATGCACAATTAGTGTATGTATGTCCCGTGAAAACCCCTTTATATGAATGCAATGTTTGAAAACGGTTATAGTCCAGCAAAAACATTTGACCTGGTTCTCTATAACCTTGGCTCTTGATACCAATCTGTAACACCCCCAAATTGGGTCGCAGCGGAATAAGGGTCCGGGGCGTGTTACTTCATAGATCAATAACACAAGATATATATAGAACGACCAAAAAGTCGTTTGAAAACGATACATTGGATTTAACAAAGTAATTGTTACATAAGCCCGAAGCTTAACTTGTTCACTTGATCAAAATACAAAGATTTTCAGCCCATAACAGATAACAAAATGAAATGCGACAAAATCTTTAATGCATGACATCCAAATCAAAACCACCAATGTATCCATCGCACCTTTTTTTTTTTTTTTTTTCTTTTTTTTTTTTTTTTTTTTTTTTTTTTTTTTTTTTTTTTTTTTTTGTTTATTGTTTTTTTTTTTTTTTTTTTTTTTTTTTTATTTTTTTTTTTATTTTTTTAGGCTCAGGAATGTACACCGTACATGAACCGTCTAGCTCTATGGGATCGGGTACATACTCTGAGAAACGTGTGTCCTAGGCTCTAGTAACTGTCTGGCAGTCTCCTCGTAAGGATCCTTAGATGGGATACTCCATGATCGTGCCTCAGAGTAAACAGAAGTATAGGTAACTGCGGAATCAGGTGACATAACTACTGTGACCAGCAGAAATAACTTATGTGAGTATATTGTATAAGGCTCTTATAATAATATACATTTATATCATAACATGTATATTAGTTTTGAATGCATCTAGTCCAACCAACTAATGCAACAAGTAGTGTATGCATGAATGTATGCACATATGTATGTCTCGTGTAAAACCCCTTTGTATGAATTCGATGTTTGAAAACGGTTATAGTCCAGCAAAAACATTTGACCTGGTTCTCTATAACCTTGGCTCTGATACCAATCTGTAACACTAATCTGTAACACCCCCAAAAATCACAACGCAGCGGAATACCACTTGGGGTGCTACTTCATAATTCACAGCGCCAGATACATGAGAACGACCTCTAAATGTGTCATTTGAAAAATAATCTCGTTGATTTCCTTGAAATTGATATAACATTTGTCCCATAATTGCATCACCATGAAAAACTTGAATGTAAAGACTCCAATGCACTTCAAGTAAGCCAAGTATCTATATCACCTAAGAAAAACATGCTTAAAACGGTCAACATAAAGTTGGTGAGTTCATAGGTTGGTTTAAATATGAATGTAAGTTTCAAATGAATGTATTTGTCCACTGTGTTATCACAGTACCATGTAAAAATCCCAAAGATTTATAAAGAATGCACGACACATTTTATGTCACCAAAAGTACCAATCTTAACCCAAAGATTTATAAAGAATGCATGACCAATTTAATGTCACCAAAATGTTTCAAGTATGTATTGCCACTTTATTCAAGGCACAATAAATATCCATGTGAGTATAAAACAATGATTACGATTACTATAAGTTCATGAAACCAACGCACTAATATAACATTAATAATTCATGTGTATTTATTGGGGGCCCTGTAGTCCCAACCAATCGTAATCCGACATGTTATAACATTTGTTTACCTAGTGATAGCTAATCACCCGAACGGGGATTGTCAATCCCGAATAGATCTATTTTATATCATTCGCGTGGACATCACGCTATAACGTTCATTACCGACGATAGCTAATCATCCGAACAGGGATTCACACCCGAATAGATCTATTTCATAACATTTGCGCTCACCCTCCAAGTGATTTATAGTTTATGACGCTGTGACGTAGACTTATATATATACCCATCACAGGTGTCCCCTCCAAGAACACCCGGGCATTGATTTAAAGAATATATACTCCCGTTACCAGCGTCTCCTCCAAGAACACCCGGGCAATAAAGTAAAAATATGTACTCCAGTTACCGGTGTCCCCTCCAAGAACACCCGGGCAGTAAAGTAAAAATAAGCAATCCGTACGTGACACCCCGTCCAAGAACACCACGGGCTACCCATTTTTTCATCAGTTCAATTCGCTTAAGCTAATTATAGGTCCAGCCCTAGATAGATCTTCTAAGCTGTTAGGTTGTAGAGTACTTATGTAATCACAAGCAACTCTAAGAGAGACTCTAACAAATTAAACTATTGTTTACGCGGAATATAAACAACAGAGTTAAAGAAGAATTACTCAAAACAATGATCCTCTATGGATCTTTTCTATTAATAATAAAAGTGTTTTTTTTCAATCCTCGGTTTCATCTATCACCGTAGGTTTCTTAAATACACATGAAACCCTAACAACCTGTTACCTAAAACTCGCTAAAGAGATAAGTATTATCACTTCCTAGGATACTCATGACATATCCTATACACTAACTAACTATACTATCAACCCGGAGTAAGCATAATACTACCAGGACTAATATCGTTCTACCAGCAGGAATAACTTTTGTTCTGCCAGCACTAACTATAACATTATCCTTACCAGTAGGAACTACATACCTACCAGCAGGAACTTTTACTCTACCAGTAGGAACTACATCCCAACCTAGTAACTATCTATTACAATATTCCTAACAATCCTCCCCTAAACTTGAATTTGACCCTATTAACTTCAAGTTTCTAGATAGATCTGCACTTGTGAGCTTGAGGATTGAGACTTAACAGAAGTAGAAACACAAATCCAATGGATGCTGACGGTGAAACCTTGAACCAACAACAACAATGTTGAATCTTCAAAATTCCACGAACTAGCAACATCAAACTAGCAGCATCGAAGAACCATTGCAGCAACATGATATCCATCAAGTCAGGGTTACATACTATTCTCATCACATCCCATGGTGTGTTAACTCCTGGGAGAGGTGAATCAAAGAAAAGTAATGGATTTGATGAAGCCTTTACCAAGTAGCCATTAACTCTTGGGCTAGCTAACTCTTTGGTGGAATCATGACATCACCCTGGTGAATTAAAAACCAGACCAATTCTTAGAACATGAATCATTGGTGAATTGGAATACCCTAATGATTTTTGGAAAATCATCACAGCCATTAACGGATTTGAGAAAGTCTTTACCAAGAGCCGTACCCTCTTGGACTAGTCACTCTTAGTTGTAACAACCTGGTGAGTGAAAACCATATAGTTTTTTTATGCCAAACTATTACACTATCAACGGATTTGGCAGTCTTTAACCGGAGCCGTTTCTCTAATGGACTCACCACTTTTCATTCAAGAATATGGCAAGTGAAAACCATCATTTTGGGGAAGGAAGAGGGTGAATGGGGTAGTAATTTATTAATTAAATTTTTTTTTTATTGTTTATTTTTGTGGGTGTAATGGGTATATAATATGATTGTGGGGGGGGGGGGGGGGGGGGGGGGGGGGGGGGGAGGGGGGGGGGGGATTTTCTTTTTTGGTTTTTTTTTTGTTTAAGATTAATGATATGGTGTTTGATATAATGTAATGTAAAGATGGGGGTTGATTAAGGTAGGGGGTTGAGACAGGGTAAGTTGAACCCATTTGTTGTCGTGGGTAACCAACACCCAATTCCCTTAAAATGGCTATGTTTGTACAAAATACACTGTAATAAAACCAAGCAGCATGCCAAAAACTATTTCCAGAAGCAAAACTTGATGCGCGCTAACAAAATAAATATGGCATACTATGCAAAAGCTAATAAGTATGGAGATTCTACATACAATCTTGATATATCCAAAATATATTTTAAATAGCTAAAAGAATGATGAGATAGATAACAAACTTAACAGTACCAGTCATGAACCTTAGGACGCTTGGAATCAGAAATTTGTTTCTTGAGAAAGGCAATCAACTGAACCGCAGTGGTAAGTTCATTACCCACTGAGCCATGACAAATTTCCAGCTGATGATCAAGCATCCTTTCGATAAGATTGACAGAGAGAGGATACTTCTTGTCCATAAACATATGTAAAACTAGTCCACCAACTGTCTCCAACACATGAACACCAGAAAAAGAATATAGCTTCCAGCTTTGAATTCTCCAGGTGTGTTGGTTCTTCCAAACATCACTACCATCATTCACTTCAGGTGAATCCATCAAAACCTTAAGATCTCCCCAAAGAACAAGACCAACTCCCGCAGCTTTCTTATCCTGATAAAATGTCATCACACGGCCATAAATTGTCATCAAGTCTGCTCTAGTAACCAAGTGAAGGATTTCCCTAAGACTTGTGAAGTACTTGCAAGAGTTGTCTAGCCTGTAGAAGGCATTGATCGAACCTAACCCCGTAGGCAATAGCTCTCAGTCAACAACAACATATAAATTAACATGTGTATCATCATCATAAGCAGAATCCGCATCAGAGGCATACTTAATGCACACTTTGTATGCAGCTTCAAGATCTCCTTCTGAAATTTGAATGGTAGATTGAGAAGTATGAACACCTTTTCTGCCTAATCGCTTCTTCTTGGTACCAACCTTCTTGAGTGAGGAGGCAGTGTGTTGTGCTGTAGAAGCAAGGTTAGAAGAAGCGTCAACATCCTCTATTGTAGCTTTCTGAGAAGGAACCTTATCTTAAGCAACTAGAATATCATGAGAATGAGGAGGAGCATCAACTTCCTCTCGTGAAACATTTCAAGAAGGAGTTGCACTTTCTTCTTCCTGTGGAACACCGTGAGAAGGAGCTTCAACGTTAGCTTCATCATCACCAGTCCGAGTCTTGAAGAGGCACTACATCATTAGAATGCCATCTTCTATTAACCCCTTGATGAATTGCAACACTCTTTGGATTCTTATCAAACTCGTCTTGAAGCTATTCAGGAGAGAGTTTTCAAACTTGAGCCATAGTCTAACCAGTAGAGTAGACAGCAGGACCTTGATTCTTCACATAAGTGCGCATGTATTACCTGAGCTGGGATGGTGTCATAGGCCTCTCCCTTCGTTCTTGAGCCCCGTTTTCAGTAAAGGTTCTTTTCGTCGAGTATTGACCAACGCAACCATCCTGGCCGCAAAATCATCATCAGTAAATTCAACCCCAAAAATTATGGAAGACAGGTTTGGATTTGCTTGAAGACAAGCCAAAATTATATCTCAAGCAGCATCTGAGTAGTTTGCAGCAGATGCAAGAACCTCCTGCTGTCTCTTTCTTTGATTCTTCATTATCCGCAAAGTCGTGAGACACTCCTACTAAATAGCATCCATTCATAAGAGATTCAGCTCTTTGCTTTTCAAAATTGGCGAGTTCTTGAGCTTGTAATCTCTGAGCAGCCTCCCAACCTAGTCTTTCTTCTTCCAATTGCTTGAAAGTCTTATCATGAGTTGAAGTAGGTTCTTCAACAGCAACACCTTTTCCCTTTCTTGCATCTCTGACAGGGGATGAATGAGTTTTAGGTGTAGTACCACTATTAGCAGGAATTGTTTCAGCAGCAGGAACAGAACTACTGGTAGGAACAGTTGTGCTACCAGGAGAAACAGTTGAAGGACCAGTAGAGGAAAGGAAGGGGGGGGAAGGGGGGGGGAGTGGGGGGGGGGGGGACACCAACGAAGAACATCAGTAGGAACCTCAGTAGTAGGAACATCACTAGTAGGATGAGGTAGACTATGAGACACATCAGCACCAGGAAAAACATCAACATGAGCATCTGAAGCAGCAGCAACCTTAGCCAATTTGATTAGAGGATTGATATGTGTTTAATTACACATACCATTTTTCATATTAAGCGAACCTAAATGACTAAAAACGTACCAAAAATACATTGTATTTGTATGTTTTGCTTTTGTATTGTGCAGGATACGGATATTCAAGAAAAAGAGCAAAAAGAGAGCCAAAGACAAACAAATCCAAGCACGGAGTGGAAAGGGCAAAGTCAAAAGTCATCAAAATGAAGAAAATACAACTTGAGGGGCTAAAACTGCCAAGTCTAAAGTTGTATTACAAAGTTATAAGAAAGGAGGGATTCAAAGTCTTGCAAACAGGTAGAGATTACATTTAAGTTATACAACTTGAGGGGACCAAAGCTGCCTACTTCCCTAAAAGCCTTCTTTCCCGCCCAACAAACCCAGTTACAACTGGTATGTCGTCCCATACTTTCTTCCCTGCAAAACCACTTCTCTCCCTAGCCAAAATCATTTCATCCACCCTACTAACCCCCCAGTTGTATAAATGCCATGTTGGCAATCCCTAACCATTCCCAAAGCATTTCGATGGCTGGAGATGATTCCGAAACAGCATACACTTTGTTTTATCTATTCTACTACAAAGAAGCACAAGCTGCAAGATGAAGACTTCGGCTATAAATAAGAGCCTTTTGTAAGCCTTTGAGGCAACTAGTTTTTAATTTTTAATATAACTTAGCTTATTTTCAGTTATTTACAGCTTTTGCTTTCAGCTTTGTAACATTTCCAAGTTTTAATGCAAATTTAAGTTTTTAAGTCAATTTACAATACCAGTGTTAAGTTTCTTAATCATATTGTTTTGTGTTCAAAAAGCTCTCACCACAGCTTACTCATAAGCTGTTTTCATTAAGTAAAAATAAAAAGTTAAGTAGTTAAGAGAAAATCACAAATATCACTCTCAAATATACCACAGCTTATGTTATGGATGATAAGCCAATTCTGGATGGGCTTATGGACTCTCACTAGCTTGTTTTATACAAGCTAGAGCTTGTAGATTCTCTGTTTGACCCTGTTTTGAGCAAGGGTGTTGTAAGTTTTTCTTTTTCTTATTGTTCTTATTTTCTGCAGAACTGTTTTAAGTGCTTATTTTGCTTATTTGCTAGTTGAAAAGTGTTTGTATTACTTTCTGACTTAGTACTGCTAGTTCACTTTTGGAGCAGTATTAACTTAAAGCTACCAGTACTAACTCCAAGTTAGTACTGCTAGTTCATTTTCTTGGATTTCAAAGGTAGCAGTACTAACTCAGCTACCAGTACTAACTCCAAGTTAGTACTGTCCCGTTAAAACTGTTATTACTAGTGGGACCCCATATTAGCTTATCAGCTTATTTATTATCAACTTATTTTAAGAGATTTCCTTTACTTTTTAAAGTAGTTTAACCTATTGTATTTACTGTCTTCAGTAGAACTTATTTGCCTTTTCAAAATAATTTTAAGAGTTTATCAGTTTTAGTTTTCTAGCTTATTTATCATTTTAGGTTATTTTAAGTATGCTTCTAATTCCAATTACTTAAGATGCTAAATTAAGGTAAGTGAACTTCTGTTTTAGCTTGTTTGCTTATTTATTATTTCTTTGAGTCTTGTTAGCCTAGCAGTACTAACCTTAAGCTAACAGTACTAACTTTAGCCTAGCAGTACTAACTCCAAGTTAGTACTGGTAGTTAAAACTGTTAGTACTGTTGTTAGTACTGTTGTTAGTACTGTTGTGTTTATCTTGTTTAATTTAGCTTAATTGCTTTTTGTATTTGCTTATTTAGAGTCTAGGTAGCTCATTATGATTTTTTTCCTTAAGTTGATTTGAGCTTATTTTTAGCCTTAGTTTACAGTTTTAAAGTGTTTTGTCATTCCTACTATTATGCTTGTTCTGCTTATTTCCTAATTATCTTCTTGTTCCATTGCGTATTAGTATCAGTATCCAATCATAATTCACACCCTGTCACATTCAAACACAAATCATCATTCGTCTTGCGATTTTCCATTTTAGCCTCGTTGGGACATAACGACCCGGGGACACTCTGTACTGCTTCCGGTTATCTTGCTCTCGCGTGATTTCGTCCTTTGGTGTATTTATATCATATATAGAAATTTTATTAAGGGCGAGTTCGCAGACAAATTTGGCGCCGCTGTCGGGAGGTTGAAACGAATTTCGTTACACTTAACCATTGTGTTTACATCTGTGAATATTTTCTTTATAAAAACATAAAAAGTACAAAAAAATATTTTTCAGTTTCTTTTATTAGTATAATTATCATCTAAAAAAAAAAAAAAAATATAAAAACATTGTCCATAAAAAGAAATAAAATTCACAAATTGGTAAAAATACCAAAATATAATATTCTCAATTGAGGTATTATCATAATAATTTCCGGTGAACTTATTGGTTCCCAACTCGAACAAAAGATTTAAAACTTACCATTTGTGTCTCTTACGATATACGGCTCACCTTGAAAAGTTAAACAAGCTATAAAGTGGGTATAAGGAGGGTTGTTCCTAGGAACTACGACCCGAAAGGAGAAATAAGCTTCGCGCTATTCCTACTCCTCCGCTCACCTGTGCGTTTATCGTTTTAAGAGCTACCGTGAAGTAGGGTAGTAGATTATTGGGTTCAAGTTGATCTAGTTTTAGGTTTCCAGTCCGTTTAAAAAGATTGTGAAGTAAACTAAAAAACCAAAAATACTCTTTTATTTTGCGTATTTTTAGTGTCATGCGCACTCGTATCTAAAGCTCATCCCGTCTACAACAACAACAACCAACAAGTTCCTCCGAATCCTTGTTGAACCTCCAAAGATTACGATGGCTGATAATCGAACTATGGCAGAATTGCTCCAGGCTCCCACCGAGTGATACGAGGACGCAATTGTTGTTCCTGAAATTGAAGCAGCAAATTTTGAGATCAAGCGCATGGGTTTGCTAACCGCTTGTCAGAACAAGCATTCTTCAAACATGACAAAGGGAGACCCACATCCCACATCCGTTACTTCAATAAAATCACCTCGACTTTGAGATATCCTAATGTCCCGACCACATCAATTAAGTTGATGCTTTTTCCTTTCTCTCTCGAGGGGGCAGCCCGGATATGGCTTGAAAAAGAACCCCCTCGATCAATTCAAACATGGGATGATCTCGTTGCTAAATTCATAAATCAGTTTTTCCCACCTTTCAAAACGCCAAATCTTCGAACCAAATTCAAAATTCCAAACAAGATTTGATGAGTCTTAGGTGGATTGGATCGATTCAAAGAACTTCTCCGAGCATGTCCAACCATGGATTCTCGGAACTTCACCAACTTGATACATTTTACAATGCCTTAAATGTTAATGATCAAGACTCTTTGAACTCCGCCGCAGGTGGTAACTTTTTGGACAAAAGGCCCGCTGATTGCTCAAGCATCATCGAAAGCAAGTCCAAAGTTCGTAACTCCCGAAGCAAAGCCATTGTTGCTAAAGTGAGTACGAACGCTTCCATCACCGGTGTATCTCCCGAATGTTTCTATCTGAACTTTGACAAAGATATGGTTAGAGCTCTACTTCTCGACAAGCAGACATCTCCAGTTCCAATTCCAGCTCCCGCTCCCGTAAAAGCGGTTGAGCAAAGTTGTGTTACCTGCGGTGGTGCCCACTCATATCGTAATTGTCCGGCTACCGATAGCAACAATTACCGAGATAACATCCAAGAATACGTCTCGCAAGCAGCCGCAACAAATTTTAACCAAGGAAATTCCGGTTACCGTCCGCCACCGATGGCAAACCAAATTAGACCACCCGGTTTTCCTCCCATGCAACACAACAACCAAGCCAACAATCAGAATCGTTGGAACCAAAACCAAAATCGTGGGAATGGCTACAACCAGGGTCAAATCCAACGACCCCAGGTTCAACAACAAGCCCCAATGTATCAACCCCCGGTTAATCAACACCCAGCTTACCAAGCTCCAGCTCATCAAGCTTCGGGTGTGTCAAAAACTGATTTTGATAACTACGTCAAGGCTAATGATGCGGTTATGCAAAACATGCAAAACCAAATGTCCAACATAACCGACTTGCTCACCAAAATCGTAAATTCCAACCAAGCTTCTACTTCAAGTTCGGGTTCTCTTCCTAGCAACACCGTTGCTAACCCGAAGGGTGAATTGAAAGCAATCACCACCAGAAGCGGTGTCTCATATGATGGACCTCAAATTCCACCTCCGCTGGTGGAAGTTGAAGCCGAGGTAACAAAGGACACGGTGCTTCCTAACGGAACTACCAAAAACGTCCAACCTCCGATAGTCCAAGTTGATGAACCAGTTGTCATGCCTAGAGCCAAAACGACTTTACCATATCCATCTAGGGTAACCAAGGAGAAAGTCCGCGAAAAGGACGACCTTTTAGCTTTGAAATTCATGGAAATTTTTCGGAATCTCCACTTCGAGCTGAGCTTCGCAGATGCTCTCCTGCACATGCCTAAGTTTGCTCCGATGTTCAGAAAGCTTTTGAACAACAAAGACAAGATCTTGGACTTAACCAAAACACCGGTTAATGAAAATTGCTCGACAGTCATCCATAGACATTTCCCTGGAAAAATTAGGAGACCCGGAGATTTCCAGATACCGTGGTGATTTCCAGATTGGATGAATGCTTGGCCTGCGGCCGATCTCGGTTGCAAGCATCAATCTATGCCCCTCCGTTTTTAAAAGCTTAATCGCCATGGCTGACCAAAACTAGGATGGTACTCGAATTAGCCGACCGATCAATCTCCACTCCCACCGGCATAGCCGAAGATGTTTTTGTGAAGGTTGGAACTTTCTACTTTCCAGCCGATTTTGTGGTAGTTGACTATGATGCCGACCCTAGAGTCCCGTTGATTTTAGGAAGACCATTTTTAAGAACGGCAAGAGCTTTGATTGATGTACACGGGGAAGAGATGACCTTAAGACATGATGACAAATCCGTGACTTTCAAAGTAGGAGATACGAAAAATTTCTCCTACAATGCCATGGAATCATGTAACAAGGTCGACTTTCTTATTGATATAGCTGAGGGACTATTCTCAAGAAGTTTTAGGATTCCGAAGTATTAGCAAATGGAAATTCCACTCCTACTTATTGACCCGATGTTTCGATACCACTTCTCCCACCCCCACCGCAATTCGACGGGTAGTGATTTCATTCTTGAGAAATCGAGCTGAACTTTCTGATACATCATATAAGTCAGAGGAATTGAAGATGCCAATGTGAATCCGAAAGGACATTCTTCTTCTTGAAGCTATCCTAAATAGTGAGCCTTACCACCACTTCCCAACCATGCAAATTGTTTCCCTGAGGTTAGAAAAGAGCTTAAGATTTGTGAAGCCAAAACCGATGAAACATCAAATGATGAAACCAACCGAAGGTCGAGCTCAAGACTTTACACTCCCCACCGCGAATATCAATTCTTAGAAGGTGACAACAAGTTTACCAGTATCATAATTGCTAAGATTTGAGTGTCTGGGAAAAGCCGCTCTCATACAAAGGTGTTGCAGTCCCACAAGCGAGCCATCGCTTGGAAACTCTCCGATATCAAGGGTATTAACCCGAAATTTTGTACTCACAAAATTCTAATGGAAGAGGACACAACCACGGTCCAACATCAGAGACGGGTAAACCCAAAAATCCACGATGTCATAAAAAAAGAAGTTGAAAAACTTCTTGACGCTGGATTAATTTACCCTATCTCGGATAGTCCCTGGGTAAGCCCGGTACACTGTGTACCAAAGAAAGGTGGTTTTACCGTAGTTGAGAATGAGCAAAATGAGTTGATCCCAACTCGATTAGTTACGGGATGGCGAGTATGCATTGACTACCAAAAGTTGAATGAAGCCACCCGAAAAGACCACTTTCCACTACCATTCATGGACCAAATGCTCGAGAGGCTTGCGGGAAACGAATACTATTGTTTTCTCGATGGTTTCTCGGGTTATTTTCAAATACCCATCAACCCAAATGATCAGGAAAAGACAACATTTACTTGCCCATACGGAACCTTTGCCTACCGCCGCATGCCCTTTGGCCTCTGCAATGCACCAGGCACATTCTAGAGATGTATGATGGCAATCTTCCACGACATGATCGAAAAAACGATGGAAGTGTTTATGGATGACTTTTCGGTTTTTGGAAGTTCTTTCTCTACATGCCTAACCCATTTGGAAAAGATGCTTAAGCGGTGTGAAGACACCAATTTAGCTCTAAACTGGGAGAAAAGCCATTTCATGGTTAAGGAAGGCATTGTTCTTGGACATAAAATCTCCAAGTCGGGAATTGAGGTCGATCGAGCTAAGATTGACGTTATCGCCAAGCTCCCTCACCCGACTACTGTAAAAGGTGTCCGTAGTTTTCTTGGGCATGCCGGGTTTTATAGAAGATTCATCCAGAATTTCTCAAAAATAGCCCGTCCCATGACCCATTTGCTTGAAAAAGAGACTCCGTTTTATTTCTCCAAAGAGTGTATTGAAGCATTTAACACTCTCAAAAAGAATCTAACCGAGGCTCCAATCCTGATTGCCCCAGACTGGAATGAACCATTTGAACTTATGTGCGATGCAAGCAATTTCGCCTTAGGTGCAGTCTTGGGGCAACGTCATGAGAAACATTTCAGGCCTATACATTATGCAAGTAAAACAATGAATGAGGCGGAATCACATTACACCACAACAGAGAAAGAAATGTTAGCCGTGGTGTACGCATTCGAAAAATTCCGATCTTACCTTGTCATGAACAAATGCACTGTGTATACGGATCATTCCGCCCTCAAGTATCTCTTTGCTAAGAAAGATTCTAAGGCGAGATTGCTCCGATGGGTTCTGCTCCTTCAAGAGTTCAACTTTGATGTAGTTGACACGAAAGGAGCTGAGAACCTAGCGGCTGATCATCTATCACGATTAGAGAATCCTCACGAGAATGAACTCGATCCAAAGGAAATAAATGAAAAGTTTCCTCTTGAAACTCTTAGTTTGATTGCTGTTCTTGATACTAGTACCCCATGGTTTGCTGACATCGCAAACTACCATGCGGGAAATTTCGTGATCAAAGGGATGTCAACCCAGCAGAAAAGAAAATTCTTCAAAGACGTGAAGCATTATTTCTGGGAAGATCCCTTTCTGTTTAAAATCTGTGCGGATCAAGTTATTCGACGTTGTGTTTTTGGCAAGGAAGCCCATGACATCCTCATGGCTTGCCACGATGGTCCCACCGGTGGACATCACGGTGCTAACTACACAGCAAGAAAAGTCTTCGATTCCGGATTCTTTTGGCCCACAATCTACAAAGATGCCCATGAGTTGGTTAAAAACTGCAACTCATGCCAGCGTCAAGGAAAAATTTCACAACGGGATGAGATGCCACAAAATTCCATCCAAGTTTGTGAAATCTTTGACGTCTGGGGCATTGACTTTATGGGGCCATTCCCATCATCCAAAGGCAACAAATACATCCTCGTGGCCGTTGATTATTTATCAAAATGGGTTGAAGCAAAAGCGCTCCCCACCAATGATGCTAGGGTTGTAGTCAGATTTTTGAAAGCTCTTTTTGCCCGATTCGGAACTCCCAGAGCAATTATCAGTGACCGAGGCACTCATTTTTGTAATGATCAATTTGCCAAGGTGATGCTTAAATATGGAGTTACCCATCGACTTTCCACTGCATACCATCCACAAACAAGTGGACAAGTCGAGGTTTCCAATCGGGGCTTGAAGAGAATTCTTGAGAGATCAATAGGAGAGAACCGTACCTCTTGGTCAGATAAGCTCGATGATGCTTTATGGGCTTTCCGCACCGCTTACAAAACACCCATTGGGTGTACTCCATATAAGCTGGTTTACGGAAAAGCCTGCCATCTGCCAATTGAGTTAGAACACAAGGCCTACTGGGCCTTAAAACATACAAACTTTGATCTGAAAACCGCTGGTGACCATAGGAAAGTTCAACTGAATGAACTTAATGAGCTCCGTGATGAAGCTTATGAGAACTCTTTGATCTATAAAGAAAAGACAAAGAGGATTCACGACTCTAAAATCAAGAACCACGTTTTTAACGTCGGTGATCGAGTCCTCCTCTTTAACTCTAGATTAAAGATTTTCTCAGGCAAGCTTAAGACCCGCTGGTCAGGACCATTCACTATCACATAAGTTTTCCCGTATGGCACCATCGAGTTATCTCAAAACTCCGAGCCAAATTTCAAAGTGAATGGTCATCGTTTAAAGCACTACTCTAGAGGGGACGTACCACAATTGGTAGTCCCAGATCTCCAAACATTCCCTAATGTCCAATAAATTCAGGTGACGGGTCAAGCATAGCGACCTTAAACAAGCGCTTCGTGGGAGGCACCCCATGCTTATCGTAGTATTGTGTAGATATGAATAAAGTGTTTTCTTGTTGTGTGGAGGCTAGTCTTTTCCATTACCCGTGTTTCGTGTTTGTGTTGTTAATTGTCCAGGATTGCCCGGATTGTGAAGAACTCTCATGCTTGTATTTTTATCAAGAGTTTCACATCCTCAGCTTCATTTTGGGAATCCAGTATCCAAATCTAATCGACTAACGTTTTATCTTTTGGCACACTTAATAAACGGCCTTAGATTTACGTAGGAACCCCTTTCAAAACATCGAGGACGATGTTTAGTTCTAGTATGGGGGGGATCTTCCATTTGATTTTTGCCTGCAGCCGTTGTTATCATGTAATCCCGTTTTTACCAACAAAATTTAGCAAAAATTCCAAAAAAAAAAAATTTAAAAAAAAAATTTTTCAAAAATAAAATAAGTGTTTTGTCACAGTTTCGACTTTCCTAATGGGTAGAATGAGAATAATTTTTGACTCGATCGGGCGTGTTGAGCCCTAGCTAGTTCCTCAACTTACCGCTTGTAGGCTAAGCTTTCACGAATTCGGTGTTTCGAATTTTAAAAAGGTGAAGAACAAGAAGTGATAGAGTTAAATATAAGTTTATGTGCTGAGCAAGATTCTTCTAAAGCTTATATAAGTAACTTGTAGCTTTTTCTCCTATTAGCTTCTAATCCACCTAATCATACGTGCTCATTCTAATTCAACTAAGTCAATCGATGTTTTTAGAAAAAGCTTCAAATTTGTAACTTGATTCTTTAAAGCGAAGTTTTTCTGTTCTTAGTAATTTGAAAGATAAAATGCCAAAGAAGCATGAATGAAATATGAATGCAAAAATGCATGAATATTAAAATTATGCCAATAAAGCATACATTTGAGTATATGGAGCAAGTAAAAGATGTGTCGTGATATCCCGCTCCGCTAACCACGAGGTGGGGGTTCAAACTAAGACATTTTTACTTCTAGGGATTTGGTGTGTTGTGATATCTCACCAGGAAGCGAGGTCTAGGTGAGGGTTCAAACTAAGACACCTATCCTTAGCCATATTAGGAAGAAGGTGTTGATGTGATTTCCCACTACGCTAGCAACGGGGTGGGTTTTCAAACTAAGAACACCGGTCGTTGGTTGTGATATCCTACTAGGGAGCGAGGCCTAGGTAGGTGTTCAAACTAAGCAACGCATTCCTAGCTTTAAGAACTTATGATTATGATGATAAAGATGTTGCAAAAAGTTCTACAGTTAAAATTTCGTTCTTTAAAATCAAGTTACAAGGTCCTAATAAGTTGTTGCTTTGAGTCGTGATTCATCTTGAATTACGACTATGGAAATAAGTTGATCTATGGTTGAGTTGATATGAGTACACACATTTAAATCATATATCCATGTTGGGAGTTAAAAGTTCACAAGTCATAAGTATGAGTGCTTAACATTTAGACTTATATTGACAAATGATCTTGTTTAATTGCTTGGTTTGGATCTAGTGAAAAATCGGGGACGATGAATTTATCCGTCAGGACATCCGTAGATTATTCTATGGACGCTTCTCATTCTATGATCCCAATGTTGATAAAATAAAGGAAGTCAAACAGGTTGTTAAGAAAAGAAAAAGAAAGGAAAATCCAAAAATATTAGGGATAGTTAGTGTACATATAAAAAATGGTGAAAACGGGACTTGTCGAAGCTATTGATTCTTTAGTTCCCCTTGACGAACACTTAGCTACTTTTCAAGGTATTTAAGTCGAGGGGATCGAGATTCTTAGTTTACTTGAGTATTTACTTCATAACATTGCGTGAGGACACGGCAATACCTTAGTATGGGGGATTTTGGTATGTGCTTAATTACACATACCATTTTCCATTTGATACGGACTTAAATGACTAAAAATGTACCAAAAATACATTGTATTTGTATGTTTTGCATTTGTATTGTGCAGGAAACGGATATTCAAGAAAAGGAACTAAAAGAAAGCCAAAAACAAACAAATCCAAGCACAGGGTGGAAAGGGCAAAGTCAAAAGTCAAGCCAAATGAAGAAACTACAACTTGAGGGGCTAAAACTGCCAAACCTCAAGTTGTATTTACCAAAAGATAAAAAGACAAGGTCAAAAAAAAAAAAAAACCTGCCAGGCCGGTTAGAGTAAGATTACATTCAAGTTATACAACTTGAGGGGACAAAACTGCCTACTTACCCTAAAGCCATCTTTCCCGCCTAACACAAACCCAGTTACAACTTGTATGTCGCCCACATACAATCTCCCCTGCAAAACCACCGACACCTACCAAAATCATTTTCATCCACCCTAACTACCCCCCAGCTGTAATCAAAAATCAAACCATGTTGGCAATCTCTCACCTTTCCCAAGTATCTTTCGATGGCTTAGATTGCCCTCCAAAGAAGCCCAAATGAAATAAAAGGCAGGGATTTGTTTGTAGAATCCCCACACACACAAGCACACTTGTTTGAAGCTCTCACAAAAGAAACACAAGCTGCAAGTCTAAGAGATAAGACTTAATCGGCTATAAAAAGAGTGGTTATTAATTTTTTTGTAAGCCTTTGAGGCATCTAGTTTTTTTTAAGTTTTTAATTAATTTCAGTTTTTTAAAACTTATCTTATTTTCATGTCATTCTACACAGCTATTACTTTCATCTTGTAACCCTTTTCAGTTTTTAATGCAAGTTTGATGTTTTTTAAAGTCAATTTACATTACCCGTGTTAAGTTTCTTCAAGCATATTGTTTTTCTGTGTTCAAAAAGATCTTCAACCACAGCTTACATAAAAGCTGTTTTCATTAAGTAAAAATAAAAAGTTAAGTAGTTAAGAGAAAATCACAAATATCACTCTCAAATATACCACACACTTATGTTATGGATTGAAAAGCCAGTTTCTGGATGGGCTTATGACTCTCAACTAGCTTTGTTATAAGCAAGCTAGAGCTTGTAGATTTCATTGTTTGAATCCTGTTTTGAGCAAGGGTGATTGTAATTACTCTTTTTCCTTGTTTTTTAGTTACTGTAAACGCTTATTAGATGTTATTAATTGACTAAAACCTGTTTATTAAGATTCTATGTTGTTATTTAACAATCGTTTTTAATAATTAAGGACCAAATCAGCTTAATAATAAAGACTGAAATGATTTGTGAAAACTTTAAAGGGGGTATTTTGAACTAACATGAACTAACATCTTTATTCGTACTGCTAGTCATTTTTGCTATTTTCACTAGCATACTAACCTAAAGCTTACCATTAACTAACTCCAAGTTATACTAGTTAGTTTTAAACTGTTAATACTGTGGTTCATTTAGCTTATCACTTATTATATCAGCTTGTTAAAATTTCCTTAGAGCTTTTTATGAGTAGATTAAACCATTTTTCCCTTTACTGATTTATGAGTAAGCTATTTTTCTTTTCAAAAGTATTTTCAATAAATTAATCAGTTTTTAATTTTCTATGTTTATTTGTCATTTTGGTTTTTATTCTAGTTGCTTATTTCCTATTACAAAGTGCTTATTAAGGTTATGGAACTTTGTTTTAGCTTGTTTGGCTTATTTATTGGTTTCTTTGAGTTTTGTAGCCTAAGCAGTAACTAAATTCCAAGTAGCACTCAAGTTAATACTGTTAGTTAATACTAGCAGTACTAACCTTAAGCGAGACAGATACTAACTCAAAGCAAGCAGTTACTAGCACTCCAAGTTTAGTACTGGTAGTTAATACTGTTAGTACTGTTGTGTTTATCTATCGTTTAATTTAGCTTAAATTCTTTTGAATTTGCTTATTTAGAGTTAGTTTAGCTTATTTAATTTGTCTTAAGTTTATTTGAGCTTATTTGTGCCTTTAGTAAAAAGTTTTAAGCGCCTTTGCCTTTTCAAGTTTTGATTCAAAGTTCCAAGCTATATTCCCTTTGCTATTCTTATATGCATTTGCTCATTAGTTTAGTTTCCAATCACATCCTTGTTATATTCAAAACATCAAAACTCCAATCGACTCTTCGATTTTTCCATCTCCAGCCTCGTTGGGACATAACGATCCGGAGACACCCCTATAGCTCTTCCGGTTTCTTGCTCTCGCGTGACTTCGTCCCTTGATGTGTGTTTGAGCATAAATTTAACATATTTACGGGGTGAGTTTCAGGCGAGTCAACAACAGTGGGGCACAAGGCCAAGCTACTACGCAGCTCCTATGCTCCTAAAAGCAAGACCTAATCTAAGGCCTACTACATCTACCCGCTAATCCTAATTCTATCTCTCCACGCATTCCTATCTGAGGTCATCTCCTCGGACAAGAGAAGCTCCTTCATGTCCTTCTTAAGTCTATCTTCCCATCTAAGTTTAGGTCTACCTACACCTCCTCCTCGACCCTGTCAAACTAACATAGCTTATACTCTACCTAACGGGAAAAAGGGGTAATTTCGGTCCCCTCTGACATGCCCAACCCATCTCAACCTTCCTTCCCTCATCTTGCCAATTATAGAATCGACATTCAAGTTCTACTTCTGAAAAACTCGTTTTTGTTTTTGGGTATCATGTCTACCATGGTTTTACCACAAGTCCACCTCAACATTCTCAATTATGCCCACTGAATTCACCCTGTTGTTGCTTGAGCTTTTTCCGAGATCGGCCAGCATCTAAGCATACAGAATAGCTGGTACCTAATAATATCGCAGACCCTATAGAATTTTCCCTTTAGCTTTAAGGGGATTCTCCTATTACACATGACTCTTGAGGCCGCCCTCCATTTCATCCAACCTACTCCAATACGGTGATCAACATCTTCGCCTATCCTTCCAGATCTATGAATCACTGACCCTAAATACCTAAAAGACTCCTTTGGTTGAAGGATCCTGTCTCCGATATGTATATTAAGAAGCAATTCTACACTAAAAACTACCTAAGCCTAAGCCTAAAACTACTTAAGCCTAAAACAGCTCAATACTGACTTAAGAAGCAATTCTACACTAACAATAAGCATTTCTAATCATCAATAAGCACAGACAAGCTAAATAAGCAACTGAAGTGGCATTATTGTAAATAGAGGCAGTCCTAACTAACTACTTTCAAAGCTAAATTCTAGGTGCTTAATGCAAAAGCTAAAAGCTGAAAAGCTAGTACTAGGGAGTAGGAAAATAAGCAAAACTAAGGCAACATGAACAACTATGTTCTTGGACTTTTAAGACAAACTAATTTTTGCTTTTGCAGCCCACAAGATAAGCTAGTAAATGAGCTTATGAAAACTTAAAAATAGAAAACAGATGAAGATTATACTACTACCTATCTATGCAAGCTAAATCAGAAGCTATAACAAACATTTACTACCCTAAATATTGGATTAAAAAGTGTTGTTTGAACTTTTAAAACTGAGACTTTTAAAACAAATGACAGATTTGAACAAAATTTTGAGAAACAATTGCAAACTAACTAGACTACTTCTAAATCATACTAAGGCATGAAAACAGCAACTACAAACTTCAAAATACCAAGATCTAAGGTTAAGCAGAAAATAAAAAAAACTAACATCACAGATTCATTAACTTAGACTTATCTGACCTTAAAACAAGATTTTAATCTATGAAACCTTATAAAAACTAATTTTTTTAGTCAATAATCTTAGCTAATCTAGATGAGTTAAGGACAAAACTTATTTTGACCCTCAAAACTGGTTAAACCAAAACTCCCTCAAATTTAATTTTTACCCATTTACAAACGAATAAAGAAACCTGAATTAAGGCAAAATCTAAGATGACCCGGACATTAGATAAGCCATATAAGCAATAAGAAGCAAGTTTAGACAGAATTTAAGCACTAATAAGCTGAGATAATCAAATAAGCAGTTTTGAAGCATTTAAAAGACAAGTTTTAAGAAAACATTAAGACTGAAATTTCATTAAGGAAAAAGATTACAAAGCTTTTAAAGTAAAAATACAATGTTAAAGACAGTAAAACAAGCTGGAAAACAATAAATTGCTCTACTCTAAAACTACTCTACACTACACTACTCCTAAATGATTTCATCTTCTCTTCTTCTGTCTTTTATAAGGCCTGCGAAGGTCCTTGGTGTGTGTTAGTTATGCTTGTTGTGTGAGAGGATTCCAAACCTCAATCTTAGCCATCAATCTTTCTTGTTCACCAATCCTTGCATTCTGAACCCTTGATTAATTTACCTTGTCCAATACACCAATCAGGAACCCTGGGATTTGCAACGTGGTTGTCACTTTTGTGAGTGAGGTTGGGGGTTTTGGCAGGTTGTGGTGGTGGTGTCGAGGGTGATAGTGATGGGGGAGAAGTGGGGTAGAGGGTTTGTTAGAAAAAAAAAAATGGAGTTGGGAGAGATAAACAGTGTTTTTGATATTTAACGGGGTTAATCCCCTGATTTTGGTATATGTTTGCATCGTTAGTCCTTTTGGACTAACAATGTTAGTCCTTGAGGACTAACGATGTAAAGGGGTTTAAAGGTTATTTTAGTTAACGGGGTTAAGTGGGTAAAGGGATTATGGATTGGGCTTTTTGTTTGGGCCGGGTAAAAAAGGGTTGGGTCCGGTTAGGTTTATAAGGTTTAAGGGTTTATTTAATTGTAGTGGGCTGACCCGGCCCAACAAGGTAGGCTCAGGTTGGTCCATTTTGACAATTTTGGGTTTTTGGGTTCGTTTTCAATCTCATGTCCATTTTTTCGTAGTCCCGGGGATTGACTTTGACTGCTTTGACTTAGACTTTTTTTTTTCCGCGCTCTTTTCCCATTCTCTCAAGTGCTCGGTTTTGTCGTTTTGGCTTCGTTTTTGTCCTTTTCTGAATATCCGTTACCTGCACAGCATAAATCACAAAACAAGCATATATTTGGCATTTTATGTTCGTTTTTGGTTAATTAAGCTTGTTTTTATAGGCAAAAGGTATGTATATATAAAGAGGGGTGAGTTCGCCCGAGTCACCCTCAAACTAATCACCTCGAAAAGTAACAAAGTGCTCATCTAAAGGAATTAAGGAATCAATAGTCAAGAAACGCCCTGTTTTTGCATTTTCAATATACACTTATTCCTACACATAATTTTGAATTTTTTTATTAAGAAACTAACTACCTTATTTGTCTTTCGTTATTTTTATAACCGTTTGGGATCATAGAACAAGATGCATTTTGATCCGAAAATGCCCCCAAAAAGGATAAATTCATCGTCCCCGACTTTTCACTCGCTCCAAACCAAGCTTAAAACGAAATCATAATTAAATATCAGTTAAGATGCTAACACTACTCATATTTGCAATTTGTGATCTTTTCACTCCCGTCAATTATATATATTAGGTGAATGTGCTATTTTGAATTTCAACCATTGATCAACATTTTGCAAAATTCTATGCTTCACGTTCCACTCGAGAATAATGAGTTTGAAGGCGAGATCATCCCATGTATCGACTTTCGTCTCGGCACATCCCAACCTTGCGGCTAAGTGACCAGGCTTTTGACACTTCACAGAGACTAGTATCGGGACTCACAGACCTTAGGTTTCAAAAACTCTTAGGTTTCTCGTTTATACATAGCTTATTTAATAGAATAGTCAAAATCCAAAAGAATATTTGGATTTAACAAAAAGAAATCTATTATTTAATTTAAACTTAATATTAAACATTTATGCAATTGTAACCCTTGACCTTTTAGAAGGCTGCAACATCGGTTGTGAGCCGGTAAGATGCAACAAACTTTTATCAGTCTCGGATTTTTATTCTTACTATGGGCTTTCTTTAGAAGACTACAACATCGGTTGTGAGCCGGCAAGAGGTAGTAAACTTTTATCAGCCCACAGTTTATGTTTATTATTATTATTATTATTATCATCATTTTTTTATTATTATTTATTTATTTATTATTATTATTTATATTTATATATATATATATAGAAGACTTCTTTTTAAAAAATTCAAGTATAAGTTTGAACTAAGACTAAATTTTTTGCTATATACTATATAAAATTATTGATTTAAGTTTAATTTCCAAAAATAACACATATTATTAGTCCGGTTAAGAACTTATGGGAGAAAAAAGCAACAAGTTACATACATGAGCTCTTAAGATTTCCAAATAATCCTTGTTTAGCATCCTACTCATACCTAACTCTATTATTCTTCGTTCTTCGCGAATTTCACGAACGCTTAATCTAAAAGTTAAGGAACAAGCTAGAGCTCAACACGCTCGATCGGGTCAAAATTTACTCTTATTCTACCCAGCAAGAAAGGTCAAAATTGTGACAAAACACTAATTTTTTTTTAAAGTTTTTTTTTTCATTTTTTTTAAATTTTGGTGGTAAAAACGGGATTACGTGAAAACAACGGCTGCAGGCACAATCAAATCGCTAGATTCCCCCCATATTAAAACTACACATTGTCCTCAATGTGAGACTGTCACCCCCATACTAATTTCAAGGCATAATTCAAGTATTAAGGGTTCTGTACGCAAATCTAAAACCATTTATTAAGTATGCTAAAGATAAACGTTAGATGATAAGATTAGGATATTGGATTCCCTAAATGAAGCTGAAGATATGAAGCTCGAATGAATGGACAAAACCATGAGCACGAGAGTCTTCAAAATCCTGGTATCCTAGACATAAAATCACAAAACACAAAACACGAGAAAGCAAAGAGGCGAGCCCCCTCACATTAATTGTTAGAAAATAGATAAGAAGATAGAAACGCTTGTTTTTATTACCCGAGTCACGAGCTTGACTCGACCCTGAATTAAGTTGTCCATGGGGAAGCAAGTGGAAAAGAAAATCTCAATTGGGCTTTCATTAATGTTTGGATAAACATTAAAGCACATAAAAGTTCCATCCCGATGAGATATACCCGGCGTAAAAGAATGATAAATGGGGATGCCGTGGTCAAAAATGGTATCTTCATTCCCATAGGAGAAAAGATATGGTGGAGTAACGGGATACGTGAGAAAAGCAAGAAAGATCCATACAACAAATGCCAAGAGAGGAGATTGGGCATCCTCGAATGGTAAATTCACATTTTTCGTAGAAGAAACGTTCTCACGAATCCTGGGGTCAATCAAATCTCCCGGATTGGGCTCTATCTTAAAATAGAAGCATTCAAGATCCGGAGGAGATATGATGTGAGCGAGTTCATCGGCGAACTCCTCATGATAAAAGTCACTCCTATCGGCAGGAGGAAAAGGATTGATCGAAAGATCAAAGATGAACGAATCATATTTAGGAAGAGAAAAATCAGCATGAGTAGTGGTACTGCCACTACTCTTTTCTTTAATATGATCGTCATTGAGATAGAAAGCTTCATAATCCGGAAGAGAATAATCAGAACGAGTAGTGGTACTGCCACTACTAATCTCTTCCAGATTAAAGCGAAAAGTTTCAGATTCGGTTAAAGAATTATCAAAGGTGTTAGTCTCCTCTAAGAAAGAGTTAGGAAAGGTGGAGGGAGACTTGATTACAAAATCAGAAGATGGAACGGGATTATCTTTTAATGCTTCGATGTTAGCAATAAGAAGATTGACATTCAACAATTTTTCCCGAAGGGTATCATCTTTGATTGTTAGAAGAATATCAGTATCAACCCCTCCAACTTCAGGGATAATACGCTCCACCACCTCTAAGCTGACGATCTCAGCATCGGGAGGTGATACATCGACATAATCGATGTTCTCATAAGAATCGTCATCACTCGAAAAGTAATCATTGTTGGAATCGATGACAGTTTTAGAATCATCTTTAAGAGTTTCCGGAGGGCGAGGAAAAGAGTTATCATACATCAAATTTTCAATAAAACGGATATCTTCCTTCGGATCAAGGTCGGCTTCAACAATTCCCGATGAATTTGGAGCGATAAGAGCGAGTTCACCAGCGAACTCCTCGATAAGGAAATCAATCTTAGGAGAAGATATCACGTTATCACGATTAAGCACGGATTCAATCAGACTAGATTCAGCATTAAAATGATCATTACCATTTCCCGGTGGAATTGAAATGATATCATCTAACACCTCATCCTTTTTCGGAGAAAAATCATCATAAACGGGTAAATCACATTCACCTTTGGATATACCATCGGACTCACTTGGGGTATGGACAAGGTCCTCAATACTAGACTTTATTAATTCGTCCGATTCCATTTTCGGAATAGTATCGAGATGCTCATCCTCTATTATAAGAGAGTCAACGGGCTCCTTGGTTGATGAAACGGGTGTGGTTGCAATGGTATAGCCCTCGTCATCATCGTAGCAAATGGGAATCTTCCAATATCGATCTTTAGCTGCTTGATCTTCCGCAATTCGCCTATCTTCTTCCTTCTTTTGCATATATTGACCAACCATATCACATATGGATGTCATTTGCTCCATAAGCTTATTTTGAGAATTTAGAAACTCATTTTGAGCATTGAAGATTGGATGATTGATGGTATATTGCGGGGGTTGAAATTGGTCAAAGCCAAAAGAATTAGAATCATAGTAAGAATTTTGCTCATGATAATGGTCTTCATTCATCGGTTGACATTGAAAAGTCTCATAAGGACCCCCAAAATTTTCACAACAAAAATATTGTTGTTGAAAATCTTGCGGGAAATTAAAGTCTTGATTGTAACACGGTTCCGGATAGATAAACGGAACTTGAGGTGTACAATAGTGACCATAACGAGCATCGTTCTTGCAAAATTCATAAGAATACATATGAGGTTGTGGAGGTGGGTCAAAAACGTTAGGAGAATCATTAACAAAATTAGGTTTGGAATCATAAGTGAATGAATTCTCATCTCCAGAATTGCATGTTGGATGAACACTTGGCAAGGTCTATGGGAGCCCATCAATGGTTTGATTGCATTGTTTTGGATTAGAGATAATGGGGGAATTTGGTGGGCAATTATAACCAATATGAGCACCGTTCCCACAAGACTTGCAAGTACATTGTTGACAAAAGATATCGTCTAACGATTTACTACACTCGTAACAACAATCGTGGTTAATTTGTGGAGGACTTTGCAAGGAATTTTTACTAGGGTCTTGATTGAAGATGAATGGCTCTTGAGGTGCACTAACAATGTTAGTGTTGTGATTGGATGACTCGGTAGTGTTTAGAATTTTGTTTTTATCATGAATTGTATACCAACCTTCATTCAAACACTTTCGCACAAAAGCACAAGATCGACAATATAGACCATCAACCGGATCTCCACAAGTTGCACAATTCTGAGGGGGTTTAGAAACAAGAATCTTGTCTTCAAGACCCCCTTTTGGAACAACAAAAGTCTTCAGTGTACAAAGCTCCACAAAACGAGCATTCTTTAATCGCGTAAAGGGGATTTAAATGATAGTCGAATGACGCCATAAGAATTAAACAATTTAGAGGGATAAGAAGGAGAATTAAAATAGAGGGTCGAGAAAATAAGAATTAAATGAGAAAGAGGCTAAAAGATGATTATTTTTGGTTTTTCGAGTTTTTTAAACAACATATTTTTTTTGTGGTGGTGAGTCGAGAGCTTTATTAGAATCATGAACAAATTTGCCAACGGAACTCATATTCGAACAACAACATTCTTTATTATACAAAGATCCACAAGACGAACACTCTTTAATCGTGAAGAGGGGATTCAAACGATAATCGAGTGACGCCATAAGAATTAAACAATATAGAGGGTTAAGAAAAGAATCAAATGGTTTAGAAGAAAAAGAAGATTATTTTTGGGTTTTTAAGCTTTTTAAACAACATATTTTATTAAAGGACAAAATGAGATCGAATAACTTAAACCAATAATCAACTTGCTTCACGGTAGCTCTCTAAAAGAAAAACGCACAAAGGAGCGGAGGAGCGGGAAAGCGCGAAGCTATTGAAAACCTTCTCCTTTCGGGTCGTAGTTCCTCGGAACAACCCTCCTTATACCCCTCTTATAGTTTGTTAATCGATTAAAGGTGGGCCGTACCTCGCAAGTGACACAAATGCAAGTTTTAAATCTTTTGTTTGGGAACTTATTATGATAATGCTCAAGTTGAGAGCATTATATTGATGATGGTTTTTATTATTTAAAGACAATGTTTTTATGTTTTTGATTTTTTTCTTGTTTTTATATACTAATAAAAGAAAATGAAAAATATTTTTGTATTTTTATATTTTTATAAAGAAAATAACTTCACAAGGAAGGATCTTCAAAGCACTAATTGTCAAACGTAGAAACGACAATCGTATACACTCCTCCCCGGCAGCGGCACCAAAATGATAATCACCTTTTTAGGGGTGATTATATATCAAATAGTATAATAACATATCAAATACAAAATCCCCGCAAGTCAACCTAGTCAACCCTTTAGGAAAAAGGTCAACAAACTCACGGGTATGATATAAATGATTCCGGGCAAGTGATCACCCGGGTCGTTCTTCCGTACGAGGAATGCAATGGAAAGTCGAGAGCCGGTTTGATATTTGATGTTTGAATATAATAAGGCTTTGATTGGGTTTTCTAATTCTACGGGAAAAACAAGTAAGACAAACTAAAAACGAAAGTAATTAAAGCTAAATCACTAAAACGATAACGGGAATCCTAAGAAAACGTGACTTAAAACCTAAATTATCAAAATTTAATCCTAAAATGATTTTTTTTACTTTTTATAAATCCTAAATGACTAAAATGCAAGAACAAATAAAAGTAAACCAAAAACGTAAGCAACTAAAGTGAAAAAACGAAGAAAAACGATAACGGGACCAAATCCCGTTCTTTAAAAAACCAAATTCTAAAATTTTAACCCTACAAAAGCAAATTTAATTTTCCTAAGTCCTAAATGATAAAAGAAAATTCTAAAAAAAAGAATTATATTTTTTTGATTTTTATTTTATTTAATATGAATTAAAAACAGTTTTAATAAAAAAAATTAATTAAAAATACTAAACGAAGTTGGAAAAATCTAAAAAAATTCTGAAAAGTAGTTTGAATAAAGCTAAATCTAAGAAAAATAAAAGGGAGAAACCAGCTTAAAGGAATAAGCTGGAAATAAGCTAATGAAGGCTGATAGGCTTATTGGGCAAAAAGAGTATAAGAATTAAATGGTGCAATTGTAAAACAGATGGCCCTATCTGGTGATGTGGTAGTGAGTGTGTGTTGAGGCTTGGTATAAAGGGAGAGGTCACAAGTTCGACCCCTGTGCCTCTTATTTTTTTAAAAACATTTTTTTAATTTTTTTTTAAACTTATAAAATAAATAAAAATAACAACTTTTAAAAAAGACACTTTTTACAAATCTTAAAAATAAGCCAAAAATCAGCCAAAGAAGGCTGACATAAATGGTTTTTAGACTAAGTTATAAAGGATAAACTAGGCTTCTTTTTGGACTAAAAAAAGCACAAGGGAAAGAAAAATAAGCTAAGACAAATAACAAGCTATACTAGATAAGCTATGATAAGAAAAAGAAAAGCCAAGAAAATCAGCAGAAAGGAACTAAAGAGCTTTTCAAAACAAGGGACACAAAAATACACTACTATACTACTTTCAATATTTAAACTAATAATAATACATAATAAGCAGTTAAAAATGCAAATAAGCTAAGAACAGGTAATAAGCTAAACCTAATTAGCAACTAGGAACAAAAATAAGCAAAGTTATAAGCTGGATAAGCTTTAAAAAGCATATAAGCTCTTTGGCCAAAAACTGCCAGCCAAACAGCCATAGGGGCATTTTCTAGCTTATTTTTAAGCTAGTAGATGGATCCTTATGGCTTTGTAGCTTATACCCCTGAAAAGGTTATCCAATAAGCTATAATAATCGACATATAAAAATCATTTTGAAATTAAAATAAGCTATGAAAAAGCTTGATGAAAAAGGGTTGATTACAAAATTTTAACTTTTTTTTTCATTCAAAAGATAAGTGGCTTTTTGCAGACCTATAAATAAGCTAGTTAAAGAACTTCAAAACATAAAATAAGCTAAAACAGATCAACTATGGACTACAAACTACTTATATAAGAAATTTAAAAAGCTAAAACCTACTATATCTTATCTAAATTTGCATTTGAAAGATGGATTTTTTTATAACTTAAAACTAGACTTAGACTTGACAGATTTGACTTAAAATCTAAATTTCAAATGCATAATCTATCTAACTTTGTTATACTACATTTGGACACTAAAAGAAACATGAACAAAACTTTAAAAACTACTTTTTAACAATAATCAAATTAAAACAGTTTAAGAAAATCTCAAAACCACAGATATTGACAACTTGTAGATTAAACCTCAAAACTAACTTTAAAACTTTGAAATTCTTAAAAACAGATTATAATGACTTAAAAGAAGCTTGCATTAGTTAGCTTAGTGACCCAACCAATTTTTAAAGCCAAATTGACCCATTTTGGGTCTTAACCCAAACACCCCTTTAAGTATCCAATATTTATTTTTTAACTTGATTCTTAATGATTTAAGCTAAGGTGGTTAAAAATAGATAACAAGCAATCAATAATAAGCAATATTAAGCATTAAGAGCTCAGAAAATAGCACCTTCAATAAGCAAAACAAAATAAGCAGTTTTAAAGACCAAAACTAATAGTCTTAACTTAACTTGACCAACTAAGATTTAAACTTTAAGAAAGCATAAGTAAGCAATTAACAATAATAAGAAGCATAAATAAGCAAGTATAAGCAAGAAATAAGCACTAAAATAAGCAAACAGTAAATTAAGCTATAAAAGTGAAAAATGAAACTTACAAATGCCTTTTCTTAAACAAGGCTAACCAATGCTCAAAAGAGCTTATCTAACAAGCTCTAGCTTGTTCAAAAACAAGCTAGTGACAGTAATAAGCCCTTCCCTTTCTGTCTTATCTTCCTAAAAGAGCTTTTGAGTAATTTTTAGTAAAAATGAGGACTTAAACTATATAAACTATAGAAAAGTTTATATAGCTTAAGTGAAGCAGCTTAAATGACAGTAAATGAAAGCTTATGAGAGCTTAGCAAACAATTTTAAAACATACCTTGCATTAATCTTATAAACAGGATTTAACATAAAACCTTAAATTTTCATTAACTTAAAACAAGAGTATAAGATTTTAAAAGAAAATTACAATAACATTAAAAGACTTAATATAAGCTGAAATTAAAAACTTAAAAACTACATCCCCTTAGGCTTCGATGAGGCCTATTTATACTAAAATCTAAACAGTCTTGGGTCTTCACTTATGTTTCTTCTGTGAGTGAGAACTTAGGTGTGCTTTTGGTGTGAGGAGAAATCCAAAATCAATCCTAGCCTTTTATTTTGCTTGGTTTCCAAGTCCATTGATCACAACCATTGGTATTTTGTCATCTACCTTTGACGAATGGGGTTTTTGAGGATTGCCAAGGTGGCATTTGTTGTTTTGTGAGGTGGGGTTTAGGTGGGAGAGGGACGTTTTGTCTATGGGTGTATAGGTCGAGGTGAAGAAGATACATGAATAGTGTCTGGGGTTGTTTGGGCGGGAAAATAGGTTTTAGGTTTGACTGGGTAAAAGTTGTGGGAGTTGACAACATTGGTCCCTAAGATTGTATAGTTCTATTTCAACCACAGTCCTTGTGGTGTAGTAAAGTTAGGGAGTTGGCAGGTTTGATCCCTGAGGTTGTATATTGTTGTTGCAAGCATAGTCCCTAAAGGACTAACGGTGTTAAGGGATAAAGGACCACAGATGCAATGACTTAACAATAATATGGTTAGGTTGTTAAGTGGACTTTGGGCCTTAGAATTTGGGCTGGTTATAATAAAATGGGTTTTGGGCCTTTTTTTGGTCTTCATAATGTTTTAATGGGCTGACCCGGCCCATTAGATGGGTACGGGTTGGCCCATTTAACATTTCTTCGATATCGGCTTCGGCTTTGACTTTGGACATTTGACTTTGTTGGGGTTGACTTTTTGGTTGACTTTGACTTTAACTTTTCACGCTCATTCCATTCCGTGCTCGGTTTTGTCCGTTTTGGCTTGATTTTTGTCCTTTTCTTAGATATCCGCTTCCTGCACAATATAAAAGAAAACATATAAATACAATGTATTTTTGGTATGTTTTTGGTCATTTAAGTCCGTTTTTAATGGAAAATGGTATGTATAAGTAAAGACATACCAATCCTTTCGCCTTGATGTCTAATGTTTCACATCAGCAGTACTACTCACAATCATCTACGACTCCACCATCCACACATGTTCAACCACACTTTGCTAACAACACCCAACTTGATTCAGGACTCTCTCCAACATACAACTTAATTGAGAATTTAACCAACACACTTGCCCTACTCACCTAATCATATAAAATACCTCAAACTAATAATCAAATCAGAACTTCATCAAATATAAGGAACCAAGCCACAGTTCAAGATGACAGGGTTGTTGTTCAGAATGTTCAAGGTCGTCAGAATAGAGGTCAGGGGAACAATGTAAGGGGTACAGGTGCAGCTGGTTACGGGGAGCTTAAAACAGAGTTAGGAATGCAAATCCAGGTCAAGCAAGGCATATTAAGTGTTACAACTATAATAGTAAATGCCACATAGCAAGGAACTGCGCTCAGCCTAAACGACTACAGAACTCAGAATACTTCAAAGACAAGATGTTGCTGATGCAAGCTCAGGAGAATGGGGTGGCATTGGATGAAGATCGATTGCTGTTTATTGCAGGTGGACAAGACAATGTTGTTGATGAAGATGTGGATGAGCAACCAGTTCAAGACTTAGCACTCAATGTGGATAATGTTTTTCAAGATGATGATTGTGATGCTTTTGATTCTGATGTTGATGAGGCCCCCACTGCGCAGACTATGTTCATAGCCAATCTCTCATCAGCAGACCCGGTTTATGATGAAGCCAGTCCATCATATGATTCGGACATTCTATCTGAGGTACCAGATCATGACAACTATCAAGATGCTGTTTGCGAGCATCATGAAGTACATAAGATGCATGACAATGTACAACCAAACTACGTTGTTGACTCATATGCTGATTATACGAGTGATAGCAATATGATTCTGTATGCTCGGTATGTAAAGGACAACGCAGTACCAGTTGTACAAAGTAATGTATCTTCTGTACCAAATGATGCTTATACGATGATAATTAATGATATGCATGAACAGACAAGCCAAAATGTTTCTGCGAATGAGCAAAACAAACTAGTTAATGCATCATTGACCGCTGAACTTGCGACATATAAGGAACAAGTTGAACTGTATGAGAGACGGGCCAAGTTTGAATTAACTGAAAGAGAACAAAAGATTAAGGAACAATTAAGAATAGGTATCACTGACCGTAATATTAAGGAAGAAAATTTGAAAAAGGAACTTCATTATGTAAAAATGCAACTTAACTCTACCATCAACCATAATAAGTTAATGGTAAAAGAAGTTACGTCTTTGAAAAAGGTCCTTAAATAGAAAGAAAACAAATTCCTGGAAGAATTTTTGGACATGAAAGCATTAAAAGAAAAGGTCGAGGATAAATTATACAAACAAGACCAGTCTCTTCAAACAGTTCACATGTTGTGTAAACCAAAGCCTTATTATGATGAACAGAAAAATGTAGCTATTAGCTACAAGAACCCTTTATGTCTCACCCATGCAAAGCAAGTTCAGACTGCTCTATATAATGGTCATGAAATTATCAAAACCAATCATGTCCCGGCCATAATGCACAACTTTAAGGATACCTTAGAGATAGCTGAAATCACTAGGAAGAAAATGAATGCCAAAATAAAAACCCCTATGTGGACTGAACAAAACACTAATATTCGACCCCCAGATTACTCAAAAGAGAACTATCTGACGACCTTTACACCACAGACACAACTGACCCCCGGTCAGATATTTTGGTCCAAGGATGTCCTCAAGATGAAAGCGGAAGCTCTCAAAGAGTAGACCCCAGCTTCAAGACCAATCAAAGCGTTGACGGTGCACCCTCCCAATACACCTGCAACGCTTGTCCCTAGGGTGCTTCCAACAAAAAGTCAAGTGAAAATTAACATTTTTGCACTTATACAACTTTTTTCAGAATTTGAAAAAACCTATAAAAAGAGAATTACACCAACGGGGCTCACTGAAGGGGAAATAGGTTTTTAACAAACCAAGGAATGCTATCTCATCGAAGTCATTCCATTTTACAAAACACTTAAAGAACATTTTGAGGGTATTCAAAAGGCTCTTACTAAAGAAATCAAATAAATGAAAGAAATTTTTAAAGAGTTGGAAGCTGAGGTTGACCAGAAGGTTATGAATAGGAAGTATAATGAGATTGAGCGGAAAAAACTTCTCATTGCAAATGACAATCTAATTGCTGATTGCTTGTCCAAAGAAGTGTTTTATATTGCAACAAATTATGAGCTTACTGTATCTAGATTCACTAAAATGCATGATGCCCACACTGTTGTTCAAGCACGTTGTCTGGAACTTAAAGCAGAGCTTTCAAAATTACATGATAAGGTTCAAAAAGATTATCATACTGAATTAGTAAAATATTTTTCCAATCTTGAGGTAAATCACTTAAATTTACAGTTAAAGTATCAAAACCTAAAAGAAAGTTTTGGAAACAACACATCTCTACCCGCTCGAGATGCTCCTGATTTTGACTCAGTCTTTATAATCGAAAAAATGAAAGCTTCCATTTAAGGAAAGGACAACTCCATCAAAAACTTGAGAATGCAAATCTCTCAATTAAAGGAAACCCATAGTGAAGCAGACCATACTCTTGATTTCAAGGCCTTAGATTTTCAGATCACTTAATTAACTAAAAAAGTCACCGTTTATTAAGAACAAGATAAGCTTTTTAGGGCTGAGAATGCAAAAATTAAGCAACATTACAAGAAATTATATGATTCTATTAAGATTAGGCGTGCTAAACATATCGAACAGACAACTACCTTGTTAACTAAAAATGAGAATCTAAAAGTCTAAATACATGAAAATATGAGATGCATCACAATAGATTCTGTAAAACCAAGAGTTCTTGCACCTGGTAAGTATGCTATCGATGTCCCTCATAATAAGAACAATATGGAAGTTCATCTAGATTATCTCAAATATCTTAAGGAAAATGTAGAAACCCTTTGCGAGATAGTAAAGGAAGCTAAGTTTGAAAGACCATTAGATAGATCACTTACATCTGCTTGCCTTTATACGAAACACTCTCAGGAACTATTAGAATATGTGATTGTCACTTGTCCGAAAGACTTAAATCAACAAGATAAAAAGCAGGCTTCTACCCCTTTAACTAGGAAAAAGCAAGTTACTTTTGAGGACCAATGTGAAACATCAAATAATAACACACACAAACATGTAGAGCAACTGAACATTTAGAAGACTAATGTCCTTGTGATTCCTTCTACAAGAGTAAACAGTTGTACTGATGCTAGCAGATCAAAGCCTAGGAGCAATACCAAGAAAAATAAGATCTCGCCAGCTAAAAGTGTCAACAAGAAGAAAGTAGAAGAACACCCTAGGACCAATAAGTCTAGTCTAAAAATCATGAATTGTGTTGATTCTAGTATTAGCTCTAAGCGTACTGTAATTAATTTGAATTCTCATTCTATTTGCAAGACTTATACCAAATGCTTATTTTCTGCAAATCATGATATGTGTATGGTTAATTATTTGCACTCTGTGAATGCACCCCTGATATGTGAGAAATCACATATCTTTATTATATCCAAAATGGCCCTTAAATGATCAAAATGTGCAAAAATATGCTTGTATTTGTGTATTTTGTTGTTTGTGAATGTGTAGGTACGGATAGTTCAAAAATCACAAGAAAATGGTCAAAGCCGGATAAACACGGACACGGGAACGGATAAAGTACAAAAGAGCCAGATGATTTCTACACAAAGGTCAACAAAGTCAACCCATGGTCAACATTTGGTCATCTCACAAAGGACAAAATTCTCAAAAATACCAAATTAGTCCTTATTGTTAAATCATAATTCACAAATAGACCCTAAACCCTAACACCGTTATCTCTTTTATACTTAAGAGATAACGGTCGTTATCTCTTTATATTAAACAAAAACCTGTTAACCCAAGCCCATGGCCTAATCCTTTTTACCCGGGCCTAAATCCACTAAGTCAAAATCAATTATAAAAAGGAAAAAAGGCGCGGGAATCCCTTTTACTATTCATCGTCGTTCTCGACGAGTTACCCATCAAAAACAAAGGGGTAATTGAAATTGATAGCAGGGATAGAAAATTCAAGTACTATGTGCCATCTCAGCTAAGGAAAACATCATTCAAAGCCTCCCATTGGTTGAATCCCTCAAGGAATGCCACGCATGTATCCAAAGAAACACACCAATGATAAGATTTTGCACTAAATTTAGTGCAAAAGAAGCACAAGTACTCTAACACACGGAATGCCACGTTGGCAATCCGTGTGCTCACTTATCAATCTAACGAATGAGAATTGGGATCCAATGATTACATAGATTTAAGGGTCAAGATCAAAGTTTAAAGGAGGGGACTAAGAAGACCTAGAAGCTTCATTTCAAGGCTATAAAAAAGACATCACTCACACATAAGAATCATCTTTTTTTTTGCATTTTTTAGTTTTTAATTAGCTTATGTAACTTTTCATTTAAATGTAATTTCTTATTAAGCTCTTGTATTTTCAATTTCAAGTTTTGTAATCTGTTTTAAATCAATGAAATAGTAGTTTACCTTATTAAATCTGTTTTTGCTTGTTTTACTCTTAAATTTCTAAAAGTTCTTATCCATTTTTCTATAAGCTCTCATACTGTTACATAAGCTCTAATAAGCTCATCTCATCTATCTAAGTCTCTAAGCTTAGATTGAGCACTAGTTAATCATTAATCTACTTAAACAATCAAAATCCGCTTAATACCTATGCTTAATAAGGATTTTGGTTGCTTGGATGATAAGCTTACTCTGGAAGAGCTTATTGGACTTTTCTAGCTTATCCTTGTGATAAGCTAGAGCTTGTTGACAGCTCTTTGAGCAATTTAAGCCTTTGTTTAGCTAAGGCATTTGTAAGTCCTCATTTATCTTTTCTGTCCTTAAATTCATAGTTTAAATATGCTTATTTACTTGCTTATTTGTGCTTATAATTGCTTATTATGTCTTATTAGTTAAGTTTGATTATCTGTTTTTAGCTTCAATAGTCTAGATCATAGTTTTCATAATTTTGCTTCTTAAATCATTAAAAATCTAAAAAAATTAGCATTAGCTTATTAAATGTTAGTTCTGCTTATTCAGTTGCTAAAATCTGCTCATTAGATTGTTAATAAGCTCATCAACATCTGGTATTTGATACTTGTTCACTAGATATCTATTTCATAAGCTCAAATGAATTTGAAAGAGTTTAAAGGGGTGTTTGGCATAGCAGTACTAACCACAAGTTAGTACTGCTAGTTGCCATTTGGTCTTTGAATTCTTATTTTCATCTTTAAAGCTAAGTCTGTTAATGCTAGGTTAATTAGTTAGATTAGAGTTAATTAAGTTTTGATTAGTTAATTTGATATAAGTCATAATTTGTTAAGTGTTATCTGTAATATTAGCTTAATTCAGTTATAGATTTAGTAATTGCTTTAATTGCCTTTAGTTTTATGTTTTAAGTGTGTTAGGATTGTTTTCTTGGGTCTGCAATAGAAGGATTTAAGAATTAGTCACTCAAGTGCAAACTGCACCAGATAAGAAAAATAGAAAAAGGTCTTTTTCATCATCAATTTTCAGTAGGTAAAAGTTGTTCTTAGAATTTGATTTTCAGCATACAAGTAGATCTAGGGTAGTGGTTAATTTATTTCAAATTAGTTTTCAAAAATAAGTTCATTAGCATATCTGTTTTTAGCCTTAAAATAAGCTTTTTTTGTCTTTTCAATTTCAAAACCAAAAGTTACTAAGTGTTCTAAGTTCAATAAGATGTTTTCAAGCCACCTTTTCTTTGCTTATTTGATTTTTAAATGCTTTTTGAAAGTTGTTTTAAGTAGTATTCTAGGTATACTTTTAGGGTAATAAGCCAAAAGTCCATAAGGATCCTTTAGCTTATTTAAAAATAAGCTCAAAGGTGCCTTAAGGGGCTGTTTGGTTAACAGTTTACACCATAAGTGCTTATTTCTTTATTTTAGCTTATCTAATTGCTTATTCAGGTTTAGTTTAGCTATTTAGGTTAGTTTAAGCCTATTTTAGTTTTTTCCCTTTAGATTAGAGCTTATTTGAGCTTATTTGAGCTAATGTTACTTTCTAGAGTAGAAAATTTAAGTGTTTTGTAACTTTTTAGCTTTTTCTCTGTCTTTTTAGCTATTGTACATTGCTTATATTTTTGAACTCCCCTTTCTTGTGCTTATGAATATAGCTTTTCACTGTTTTAAGCTTATTTGTCTTGCTCCTTAGCTTAATTTTCCGTTTGAAAAAAAGCCAAACATTAGTTTTTTCTTAGGACTTTTTAGAGTGATTTTAGCTTTATCTTGACTTACTTAGCTTATTGTCTGTGCCTTATTTGAAGTTTTTAAAAAAGGTATTCTTTGTAAAAAGTGCTAATTGTTCAAGTTTCTTCTAAAAGTTATAACAATGGCGAAAAAAAAAGCACCTTGGGAAAGTAGAAGCCCCGGGTGGAGCAAGGCTCGAACCCGAGTCCTCTACCACCCTTCACCAGGCAACCATCACGCGACAATAGCTCATCTGTCGTAGTTTCTTTGGCATAAATCATCTTTTATATACATTTTAGCCCTTTTTAGTTTATAAGCTGTTTTAGCTTATTTCACAGCTTATTTGATAAGCTGTGTTTCCTGACTTATTTTTCTTAGATTCCTCGTTGTTCAAGCTATTTTTTGTAATTTTTTTAGATTTTTTATAAAAAGTTTAGTATTTTTATATTTCATTTTCTTTAAATCTTTTAATTCATAAAAAATTATAAAAAAAGTCAAAAAAATATAATTCCTTTTTAGGAAAATTTTCTTTTATCATATAGTCCCTAGAAAAATAGTGTTTGGGCTTCCGTAGGGTTTAAGTTACAAATGTCATTTTTTTAAAGAATGGGATTCGTTCCCGTTCCCGTTTTTTATGTTTTTAAGCTCAATTCAACTCCGTTTTTGTTCTAGTTTTCTTTAATCTTACTTTTTAGTCAACTAGAGTCAATTAAAAGTGAAAAATTCATTTTAGGTTTATTTTTGGAAATTTAGGGTTTTTAGTTACAGTTTAGGGTTTCCGTTTTACGTTTTTAGCTAAAATTTGTTTTTTCTTAAGTAATTTTAAGTTTTTGCCTTAATTTTCTCATAGTTTTAGATAACCATTATCAATCTTATCCCATTCAGGCATCGATTCTCAAAACGACTCTCGACTTTCAATTGCTTTCCTCATCGGGGATAACGACCCGGGAATCATACTTCCGGATTATTATAACTGAGATCTTTTGATTCCTAACCCTTACATTTATATATTTATACGTATATTTTATATATATTTACTATATATTAAAGAGTATAGTCAGAATTGATCAAGTTTTTGGCGCCGCTGCCGGGGAGGATTGTCTACGATTGTTAAAGCCGTTTTAAAATTTTTGTTTGAAGATCCTTCCAAGAGAAGTTATTTTGTTTATTTTCATATAAAAATACAAAAATATTTTTCATTTTCTTTTACTAGTATAATTAAAATATAAAACCAAAAATCTAAAAAAAAAAGAAAAACAAAAAACATAAAAACATTGTCCATAAATTTTTTTTTACCAAGTTGGTAAAAGAACACCAACATATAATACTTTCAACGAAGTATTATCCATTAATAAGTTCCCAACAAAGATAAAAACTTCCCTTTTGTACTCTGTTCTCTTTGCACGTACGGCTCACTGTTAAAAGTTAATTCTTTTAAAGATTACCGAGAAGCAATTTGATTATTAGGTTTAAGTGTCTATCTCATTGTGGTTGTGGGTTGGGTTGTTGATGTGTGTGGGTCCGATTAAAATTAATTGTTAAAACACAAAAAAAATTTAGTATAAATTTTCTCTTTACATTTTAGTGCATGCGCACTCGTCTTAATCTCGTAATTCTAACCATCAACAACAACAAGTCAATCCGACTTTTGTTGAATGATAATCGTACTATGGCTCAATTTCTTAAAGCACCCACCATGGGTTACGAGGATGTCATCGTTTTACCCGAAATTACCACGGACAACTTTAAGCTTATGAACAGTTTTGCTTACCCTCGTTTCAAACAAACGATTCTTTGGACATGACAAGCAGACCCTCATGCTCACATCCCGTTATTTCAACAGATCACTTCTAAAACGATGAAGTTCCCGAACGCCCAAGTACGTCGTAAAGCTTATGCTTTTCCCTAATTTTCTCTCTAGGGTGCAGCCCGGATTTGGCTAGAAAAAGAACCCCCCCTCGGATCGATTCTCACATGGGATGATCCTTGTTTCGAAATTCATTAACAAATTTATTTCCTCCATCCAAAACAACAAATCTTCGAAATGAAAATCATGAGATTTCAACAATGATATGATGAAACTTTCTATGAGGCATGAGACCGAGATTTAATGATCTTCTTTGACATGCCCCACATCATGGTTAGGAATTATTGCAAAAAAAACAGACTTAATCCTGGTAGTTATAGATTTAATTCTGGTATACATAGTTAAGTCTGCCAGTACTAATAGTAAAGTCTGGCAGTATATAAAGTTAGTACTGGTAGGGTGCACTACTAGTGAAGTCTGTTTATGATCATAATAGTGATAATAGATCTTAGATATCTTAGGTAGATACTTAGGAAAGGATATGCATATGCCTTTGCACACGTTTTGTATAGCTTTTAGGTTTTCCTTGGTGTAATACAAGGAACCCTAACGACATAGATTTCATATAACAAATGATGTAACATTGAAGCTTAATAGAAAATCAAATAGCAAAGTTAATAATATATTATGTTGCTTCCTTAATACGTTTGTTAAGATTCCACATTAAACACTTGTAATCATTAGTCAGTGTCTCTCACATAGTTGATCGTTGGATTTATTCAAGTTAGCTATTGTCTTCCAAAGCTATATAGATCATAACAAGACCTACAAGTGGAATCAGAGCCAATAGAGGGACTCTGAGTAAGAAGAATTACTAGAACCACAAATAAAACACTTCTTTCCCAGATCTTTACAAAATGTCTCACAACCTGCTAAGATAAGATTCTCTCAACATCTCAGTGATGATGAAGCATTTAAACATGAAGATGCATAAGACACTTGATTGGTTGTTACACCTCTAAACAACAACAACAGGTGATTCCTCAAACACCTGCTATCTAAAATATCAAACTCCTAATTCTGAGAAGGAGGGAGTATGATAATTAATTGGTCTAAGGATATGAGCATACCTTTGAGTACGTAACCAATGATGTTTGAAGGTAATTCAAATGGAAACTCCAAGAAGAGAAATTCAACTGGAAAAGATGGAGTTTATTCGAATACGTCCACCATAACTGCTGCAGAAGATTCAAGCTTTGAAAAGGAAAGGAAGGCTAAAGAATAACTTGCTGATGGCCAAATCCCCAAGAACATATAGAAAGATTTCATGAATGAATGAGTGCCAAAAGAAAATGGGAAGCCATCAGAACTAGGTTTGGTGTAATGCAAATTCAAAGAAAATGCAGAAAGGCTGTTTTACAAAACAACATTTGAAGCATTTACAAATATCCAGTTCAAAAGGGTTTAGAAAAGGGAATATTACAATTTCCAACAATACTTACACAGTTGGAAGCTCATGTGCTGAAGAAATCAACTGAGTATAGCAAATTATAAGTTTCTCAGATCTTTGCCTCCATCATGGTCCAATCCCTGGCAATAACTAGAAAGAACAAAACCAAGATGTTGACACCTTAGCTATTAAGATCTATACAATAACCTTAGGTGTTTTTTGAGCAGGAAATCTATAGGAGGCCTCAAAACATCTTCAAGTGCCTCAAAATTTGCTTTTGTTTCACAAAGCAAAAGCAGCACTAATTAAGGTTAAGGTCTGTTTTACCTGTCCTACAGTAACTTGCACTCCTTTCTACTTCTTCAACTAATAGTCTAGAAAAAGAAGCTCTTACTACTGGTTTTTGTTGAGAGTTATTTCATGTCCCGTTTTTTGCCAGAACAATCAGAGGGACTTTGGACTGCTTCTTTAGACATGGAAACAATTGATGAACCTTGGACATTGAAGAATGGACATAAACTGGCTGATAGCAATGATTCTATTCGAATGAAGAAGTTCTATAAGAAAACAGGAAGGAGAGTTCGTGTTGATGGAAAAGCACCTGTTAATTGTCACAACACTTGTCACTTCTCTAGGGAATGTACAGCAAAAGTGACACATGATGGAAAGAAGAAAAGAGACTCTATTTATCAACACCAAGAAGCTGGAAAGCAAGAGAAGTATTAGATAGGCTTGCTGACAAATGGATGATGGTATAGTCAATTGGGGAGAACAAGAACTGAAGATGAAGAGACAAATCATGCACTCATGGCATCAAGCTCCAGTCTGAGGTAACTTTGTGTTCTAAAAAAACTTGCATTGATTTTATAGCAATACCCCACCTTAAAAACACTGTGTGATGATACAAATGCATCAGGTTAGGAGATCAAGAAGCACAAATACTTATGCCTATGTCCAAGCTGTAAGAGACTAGAAGCTCTACTTGTTTACTTTTTCAAAAATAGCAACTTTCCTCTACAAATGAAAACTTACATTTTAGGCAAATGAAAAATGAAAAAATAAAAGCTTAAAAAATATAGGAGAATTTGGAATAAAGATGTAAAGAAAAGGAACAAGGTCAGAAAACAGTAGATTCAAGGATAAGATTCTCTAAGAAATCTTTGAGATTAATAAATTCTGGCATGAGTTCAAGTAGTAAAATTGGCTTAGGGTATGAAATAAAATCAAATAATGAGGTTCTGAAATTATAGGAAGAAATTAATTTTTCTGTTTTTAATGTATTGAAGAGGACTCACGTTGGAAAACCTTGTACAGTAGATTTATAAAAACTAATGATTTTAAAGGTATTCCACATCCCTTAAGTGGAGATTATACTCCTACACCACAAGAAGAAATTGATGAGTCTTTGTATGTTTATGGTAAAAAGGGACCCCCAAGAGCCTGAACCCAGTGTATCAGATGATAGATCCAATGAATATTCTACCTGTCAATCTAATGACAGTGAAGGATCTATTGGAACTTCCTCTGAACATTTTGTTGACCCTGAATCCGAGATTTCAAGAGTACCTCAAGAAGTGTATGTGTCTAAACCTATAACAACAAATGAAAAAGGTGTGTCTGCTCCAAAATCAAAAGAGGTTGAACCTAGTTGTGTCTCACACAGGAAGAATTGGAATGCTATGATGGAAAGAGAACTAGGGGAAGGTTACTCTTTTACAAAGAAGAAATGTTTTGTTTGTTGTAGTCTAAGCCATTTGATCAAAGATTGTGACTACTATGAAAAGAAAATGGCTAGAGAGGTTGCACCTAAGAAACAAATGGTTTTTAATACTGGTAACAGGGTGGCAAAACCAGTATGGACTAATGATGACAGGATTAATCATGCTAATCAATTTGTTCCTAGACCAGTACAACTTAATGCTGTTAGGCCAAACATTAATTTTGTTAGGCCTAATATTAATACTGGTAGGACAAATATTAATTCTGTTAGGCCTAGAGTTAATACTGTTAATTCTAATGTTAATACTGTTAGATCTAGACAGCCAGTACCTACCAGGACCTCAAACAGCTTTAGTCCTAAAAGACCACAGGTGAATCAATTTAATCAAAGAAGGCATTTTTCTAAATCTTATTCACCTGTGAGAAGACCCATTGATAGAAATACAGCAAAAATGTCTTATTTCAATGCTGTAAAGGGAAATTGGGGCACGACTGTTAAGACCTCAGCAGGTTATAATTGGAGGAACTCTAGTCCAAACTCCAATTGTGATAAGGGACCAACTTTTATTAGAACTGTGATTACAACAGGTCTACAAGGCAGACCCAAGCCTGTACAGGCCTGGGTCCCTAAGAGAAACTAATTTCTCTTTTTCATGTGCAGGATCATCCATTGAAGAACATGGTAGATAGAGGTATATTTGATAGTGGATGCTCAGGGCACATAACAGGTAACAAGGATCAACTGGAGGATTTTGAAGAATTCAATGGGGATCTGTTACCTTTGGAGGTAGCAAAGGCTACATAACTGGTAAAGGAAGAATAAGAGTTGGTAATTTAGATTTTGATAGTGTGTCTTTTGTAAAAGAACTAGGGCATTTTAACCTTTTCTCAATATCACAAATATGTGATAAGCAGCACAAGGTTCTTTTTACTGAAACTGAATGTCTTGTTGTGTCTTCTGACTTTAAGATGCCTGATGAAAATCAGATACTTCTAAAGGTCCCTAGACATCACAATATGTACAGTTTTGATATGAAGACACCTACACCTGCTAAAAGTTTTGCATGTTTGATTGCTAAAGCCACATCTGATGAATCTAAAATGTGGCAAAGGAGGTTAGGTCATATCAATTTTAAAAACCTAAACAAACTTGTGAAGGGAAACCTTGTAAGAGGTCTACCTTCCAAGGTTTTCAGAAATGACCATACATGTGTTGCTTGCCATAAAGGAAAGCAACACAAGGCCTCCTGCAAGGCTAAATTAGAAAGATTAATCACTGAGCCATTACACACCTTGCATATGGATCTTTTTGGACCTACTTCTGTAAAAAGCATTAATCATGCAAGTTATTGCCTTGTAATTACTGATGATTGTACCAGATTTAGTTGGGTATTCTTTTTGGCCTTTAAGGATGAAACTAGTGGCATTCTTCAGAACTTCATTAGATAGATTGAAAACCAGCTTAATCATAGGGTTAAGATTATTAGATCAGATAATGGCACTAAATTTAAGAATAGATATATGCTTGAATTTTGTGGGAACAAGGGAATAAAATAAGAGTATAGCAATGCCAGAACTCCACAACAAAATGGAGTTGCTGAAAGAAAGAACAAGACCCTAATTGAGGCTGCTAGGACAATGCTAGCAGACTCACTCTTACCAACTACTTTTTGGGCAGAAGCAGTCTCTACTGCTTGCTATGTTTTAAATAGGGTAAGAGTGACTAAACCTCAAAACAAAACTCCTTATGAGCTTTTGTTTGGCCAAAAACCAATTATTAGCTACATAAGACCTTTTGGGTGTCATGTTACAATTTTAGATACTCTTATGTGGCTTGGCAAGTTTGATGGAAAATCTAATGAGGGTTTCTTAGTTGGTTACTCACTAAATAGCAAAGCCTATAGGGTTTATAATTTAGTAACCAAAAGAGTAGAAGTAAATCTGCATGTCAATTTTCTTGAAGATAAACCTAATGTCAAAGGAGTAGGGTATAGATGGATGTTTGATATTGACTATCTTACTGATTCTATGAATTATATTCCTGTATCTTTGGAGAATCAAGCTAACCCACATGCAGGTACTTCAGAAGTAACTAACAGTGCAGGTACTTCACAAACTCCAAATGCTAATGCTTCTGAGGAAAAAGATGAGGATGCAGAGCTTATTGTTGTGCCTTCAGCTGTAAAGGATACTGTAGAAAAAGTTGAGACAAGGAAGTCTTCTACAAATTCAAAGAAAGAGGAGATTTTGACAGAACCTCAACAAGAGAAGGAGGCTTCTTCTACTGGCACTTCAGAAGATAATCCTAAGATTCTAGCTTTTAGAAGAGAGTTGGAAGCAATCGCTCAAAAGCATTTAGGGATAGTACCTGAAAACAACTCTACTGGTAGTATAACTTGAATTCAAAGAAACAGTACCTGAAAACAACCCTACCAGCACTCTTTCAGTTAATTCTGGTAGTGAACCAGTTAATACTGGTAAGCTTGATCCTGATGATACACCTATGCCAGAGCTCGAAATTTTTCACAAGTCTGAGACAGGAATTTTTGATGAGGCTTCTTATGATGAAGAGGGTGTGGTAACTGACTTCAACAGCTTACCAACAGAAATCGAAGTCAGTCCCACTCCTACTCTTAGGATTCACAATATTCACCCAAAAAGTCAAATACTTGGTGATCCTAAGTCAGCTGTGCAAACTAGAAGCAAAGTGTCAAGGCAAAAATCAGGAGTCTTCATGCACTGATCATGCTTTTATTCAATGGCTGCAAAAGAAACAATCACAAAGATCAACAACATTGTTTGTTTGCCTGTTTTCTATCTCAGGAGGAACCTAAAAAGATTTTTGAAGCTCTATAAGATGACAGTTGGGTTCAAGCCATGCAAGAGGATTTGTTACAATTTAAGCTGCAACAGGTATGGGTTCTTGTAGATCTACCTCACGGAATGAAGGTAATTGGTACAATTGGGTATACGAAATTAAAAGAGAATAAAGAGGGTGACGTTGTCAGAAATAAGGCAATATTGGTAGCCCAAGGGTACACGCAGGAAGAGGGTATTGACTATGATGAGGTTTTTGCTCCTGTGGCAAGAATGGAAGCTATTAGGTTATTTTTAGCCTTTGCCTCATTTATGGGGTTCATAGTATACCAAATGGATGTAAAAAGTGCCTTTATGGCACTATAGATGAAGAGGTTTATGTCTCATAACCTCCTGGATTTGTTGATCCTGATCACCCTAAGAAGGTTTATAAGGTGGTCAAAACTTTGTATGGACTACATCAAGCTCTTAGAGCTTGGTATGCTATTCTATCAATATTTTTAGAGAAGCATGGATACAAGAGGGGTACTATTGACAAGACTTTATTTATTAAAAAGGACAAGAAGGATATCATAATGGTTCAAGTGTATGTTGATGATATCATTTTTGGATCTACCAAAAAGTCTTGGTGTGATGAGTTTGAAGCCTTGATGAAAAGCATATTTCAGATGAGTTCTATGGGTGAACTCACATTTTTCTTAGGATTACAAGTCAAACAGAACAAAGAAGGAATCTTCATATCTCAGGACAAGTATGTAGCTGAGATACTCAAGAAATTTGATCTTGTAAGTGTAAAAACTACAATAACCCCCATGGAGACCAAAGTGGCATTGACAAAAGATGAGGAAGCTATTGATGTGGATGTACACTTATACAGATCCATGATAGGTTCTCTCATGTATTTAACTGCCTCTAGGCCTGATATAATGTTTGCAGTATGTGCTTGTTCTCGTTTTTAGGTCACTCCCAAGACTTCACATCTCAATGCTGTGAAGAGAATCTTTAAGTACCTTAAGGGCAAACCCAATTTGGGCTTATGGTATCCTAGAGAATCACCTTTTGACCTGGAAGCTTTCTCTGATAGTGATTATGGTGGGTCAAACCTTGATAGGAAATCCACAACAGGTGGTTGTCAATTTCTTGGACAAAGACTTATCTCATGGCAATGCAAGAAACAAACCATAGTGGCTACTTCTACAACTGAAGCTGAATATGTAGCTGCTGCAAATTGCTGTGGACAAGTATTGTGGGTTCAAAATCAACTGCTGGACTATGGTTTCAATTTCATGAATACCAAAATCCACCATATTGATATGAAAGCACAATTGCATTGTGAAGAACCTAGGTATCGCATTCCAAGGAAAAGCACATTGAGTACCGCCACCATTTTTATACGAGATTGTTATCGAGACAAGTCATTTAGGTGGAGAAAATTCATACAGGACTTAAAAATTGTAGCTGACCTATTGACCAAACTTTTGATGGACCAAGGTTTTTAATTTTTCTTAGTGGTTAGTATTGGTATGATAAACCCATAGCTACGTTTAAGGGGAGGCTTAGTTATATAGTTTGTATAATTCTGGTAGTTAGTTTAACTAAATTCTGGCTTAAGTAGTATTAATTCTGGTAGTTAGTAGTATTAATTCGGGTAGTTAGTTTAAGTTAATTCTGGTTTATACAAACTCCTGCAGCATGTTTTTCTTTGTTTTAGACTAATTCTTGCAGGAATAGCATGGATTTGCAGATGTAAGGAAGGTGTGATAAGGTCTTTGTTTTGTAAGTCTTTAGTAAATACTTAATTCTGGTTGAAAAAGAGTTAATTCAGGTTGAAACATACTTAATTCTGGTTGACCAAAGTTAAGTCTGGTAGTGTTAATTTTAATTCTGGTAGGTTATCGTTAGTGCTGGTTGCGGGAAAATTGATTTTTACTGTTTAAACACTGTTTAAATGTTACCGTTACAGATTTTTACGGCGCTATTATCGTTAACAGAGAGGTTATATATAGATACAGTTTGATTTCTCTTTCATACTTATCTTTTATTTACTATCTCCCTCTTATCAAAGTAAAAATCTTCTTTATCTTTACAAAGGATATATTCAATTTTCTTTTTACCAGCATCTAGAACCTCACTCGTAACTAAACCCAGTAATTTTCAGTCCACATCACTACCTTTTCTTGCAACTTTCAAATCATGGCTCAATTAAAATACTGCGACAAACATAATCAAGTGGGATTTTTGCGCAAACCTGACGAAAGTGCAGGGTTTGCAGAGATAGTGGATTTTCTAAGAGGTTCCAACCTCAGGTATGCTTTAACTAATAATCCTACTATCCATGATTCCCTAGTCAAACAGTTTTGGCAGACTGCTACTGCCACAACTCTTGCTGATGGGACTCTCGAGTTAAAAGCAACTATTGATACTATTGAGTATACAATCACTGAGGCATCTATTAGAAGTAAGCTTCAATTAGCAGATGCTTCAGGGATTACCATGTTGCCAAACAATGAGATTTTTGAGGGGATGGGGGGGCATATCGGGTATCTATGATGATCTTTTACCTTTTGGAAAAGCTTTTTCACACCCCAATGGAGATTCTTAGTCCACCATATTTTACATTGTATGAGCTCTAAAAGTGGTGGATGGGATAAATTTGGTAGCAATATTGCTACTGCCTTGATTTGTCTTTCACTTGCTAGGGGGGGGTGGTTGTTTATAAAAATTTTTTCAAAACTAATTTTTGATGGCATGGTGGCAAACTTGAAAAGCAAAACAAAGTTTTTGATGTATCCTCGTTTTCTACAAAAATTTTGGATATACAAACTGAAAAGAAACACCCTTATCTGGCTGTGACCTTGACCAAAAAGATTTTTAGAAACAAGAAAAGGGGTTTTAGAGGGGTACCAAGACCTTTGTTGCCTGCTATGTTGTCTATTGTTGATCCAAGTGCAGGACAAGAAGCTCCATCTGTCACTCAACCTCAACCATCATCTAGTGTGGTACCACCAACACCACCTACAACTCAACCTATACCATCTGAAGCCACAACTATTCCACCTCTATCTCAACCTGCACCACCTACACCTATTGCTGAAACTACCAATGCCTTCCCCCTTCAACTTACTTCAATACACATGGAACCCAATAGAGCATACCTTTGAACAACAATCAACTGACCAACAACCACACTTACACCTAAGACTAGAGAAGCTACTACTTCCCAGTTAATGACAAGGATTGATGACTTAGAGAAGCAGCTCAAGGAAACCAAACAGACCTTTAGGAAAGCTATCCCTCACTTGGTGGACAGGAGTTAAAGGACTCTTGGAGGTTGCTTTGATAAGAGGGGAAAGACCAAGAGGGTTCTATTGTATGATTCTAAGGAGGACGAAACAGAGGCTCGGGGAGGGAGACATCGTTGATTTAGATCCTTGGTTTATTTGTACAAGAGCTGTTACCCCTCAAAGACTGTCGCAATGCTTCAGGGGGAGCGAACAACGTTGAAGACATAAGCCCTACAACTCTTCTCCCAAGAGCTGACTGCAATCTTAACAAAAGTCAAAAAGATCAAGTCAGTTGACAAAGGAAAGAGATACAAGAGAAGGAAGAGTTCAAAAGAATTTGCTGGTACTGGTTTAGACTTTGAAGAAGTTAAGTCTGCCTTTGAAAAAGTTAATACTGGTGGCATTAAAGTTAGTTCTGGTATTGAAGAGATTAATGCTGGCAGTTTGGAAGTCAATACTGGCATTGATCCAGTTACTACTGATAGCATAAGAGTCTCAGTACCTTCTCCAGACAGAGGTAGAAGAGAAGGAAAGGCTTACTATAACAGAAGAAAAAGAGACTCAAGCTTCTAGAAAGACAAAAGAACAAATTCTTCAAGAAGAACTAGGACTTGCTGAAGCTGATCAGATTAGATGCTTTAGAAAAAAAGCTTTGGAAAAAGGGAAAGGAAAGTGCCAAACAAGTTCATTTGGATTCATTATAGCTCAAAAGGAGGATGGCCTTAAGAGCAAGAAATTAACAGAGGAAATAAAAAGAAAGGAAGGACTCTAGTTTAGTTTGAAGATCAATCTTATACTGAAGAAGATTGGGATACTATTAGAGCAAAGCTTGAAGCAAATGCAGAATTGAAGGAGAGTATACTTGGAAAGGATCTTACTGTTGAAGATTATGCCAAAAGGATGGTAGAGTTGGTAAATCAAAGAAGAAAACACTTTGCAGGAGGAAAGAGATAGAGCAAAAAGGAATAGCCTTTGATCTCAAACAAAGCTTAGGAACTATATAGTTAAACTTTTCTAGAGAATCAAAGGGGACATGGGAAGATTGTGACTCAATTTGTAGAAGTTGAATTTTGAAGAACGTTTTTTGTTTTTAAAGCTAGGAATTTGAAAAATTGGTTAATCAATTGGATACCTATATCCCTATGAACTTTAAAGCAACAAAGGAAAGTTTGAAGAGATTTGGTAAAGAGCTTCAAACTAAAACTGCAAAAAAGTTAAAGTTTGATGATGAAGGTACTCAACCAACAGAGGAGAAGATTGAAAAAGACAAAGATGATAAGCTAACCAAGAAGACTGGAAAGAGGAGAAAACAGATAGCAAGGAAAGGATTCCATACAGACCATGAAAGGGATGAATCTGAAGATTCAGATGAAGCTAATAAAAAAAATGATTCTACTTCAGGTACTAAAATTCCCATTAATCCTGTTCCTGTAGCTACAAAATCACACAGTATAGCCAATTACAAGATCATTAAGCAAGGAAGGAAAGGTGTATACTAGATTGTAAGGGAGAATGGAACTGATATGGTATACATAAGCTTTGGAGCAATGCTGACTGACATATCAAGAGATGATCTTACAGATCTATACAGGATTGTCATGAAGAAACATGGTATGAATGAGCTAGAGGATGAATTTGAAAAGGTACTTTGGGAATACTTAAAGAACATGTTTGAAGAACCCCTTAGTACAGATTCAATTTGGAGTTTGCCAGGTCAACAAAGGATAATTTATTGGAGATACTATGATGCTTGCAGAGTACATTGTTTGAACTTGGAGTCTGCAGATGTTTATATGCTAATAGAGAGAAAGTATCCTTTGTCTACTGAAGTATGCAAAGCTATGTTGGACAAGAAACTTCAAGAAGGAAAACCAGATGAGGATTGTTATAAACTTTTGAAAATGATGGAGAAGCAAGCTGGTATTAGAAAATAATAGAGATTGATGAGTTAGCAATCTAGAATGGAGATGAGGAGAACAACACTTGGTGGAGGTGCTATGCACTAACACCAATCAAATGTTATCAGTTCAACCCATGTCTAATAGGACACATGGGATTGGCTAGTCCAGGAGCAAACGGCTCTTGGTAAAGACTTCTCAAATCCATTTTATGGTTGACAACTTGCCAATAAGTTGTATGGTTTTCAACTCACCATATCTGTTTAAGTGAAGAGTTGACTAGCCCTGAGCAAACGGCTACAGGTAAAAAAGGTCATATATTTCACGTTCATGGCTATAAGTTTGCCAAAATACATATGGTTTTAATCTCCAATGTTTCATCATACTAAGAGTTAAAAATGGTTTTCAGTCGACCATGGACATGCACCTTTTTGGTGGCCCAAAGGAATGGCTACTCCAGAGTTAAATGGCCATACAATCAACCCCCCCCCCCCCCCCCTTTAAAGAGGACATCAAATCCATTTAAAGTTTCAATGATTCACCTCTCACAGGAGTTAACACACCTGGAAGTGATGATAATAGTCTGAAACTATATGATTTGATGTACATATAGTCAATGTAGTTGTTTAAGTGTTGCTGATATTAAGTGTTGCTGATATGAAGTGTTGCTGAAAAGTTTTGAAGAATAGTTGCTGCAAAGATCAAAAAGAGATGATTTGAAGAATTGCAGCTCAAGAATAATTCGAAGAGTTTTGTTTACAACATCCTCAGGAAGCTCAAATTGAAGACACTTGAAGAAACTTAAAGTTCACAAGTGAAGATCAAGTTAGGGGAGGATTGTTGGGAAATATATTGTAAAAGACTTAATACTGGTAGTATAACAGTTAAGTCTGGTAGTATTAGTTAGTTCTGGCAGTACTAATATTAAGTCTGGCAGTACTATAGTTAGTACTGGTAGAGTGGCAGTACTATAGTTAATACTGGTTGTGTTTAGTTAAGTCTGTTTATGTAACAGAATAGTGATAATAGTTATCTTAGAGATATCTTAGGAGATATCTTAGGAAAGGATATGCATTATCCTTTCACATGTTTTGTATAGCCTTTTAGGGTTTCCTTGGTGTATAAAAGGAACCCTATGGCATAGAGTTTTATATAACAAATAGTAGCATTGAAGCTTAATAGAAATCAATAGCAAAGTTAGTATTATATTGTGTTCTTCTTAATACTTGTGTTAAGATTCCGCATTAACACTTGGTATTCATAGTCAGTGTCTCTCACATAGTTGATTTGGATTTATTCAAGTTAGCTATTGTCTTACAAAGGCTATATAGATCCAAAACCAAGGACCTACAGAGACATACCATCGAAGGTAGTCCTGGATCTCTAAACCATCCCCATAGACAACTAAATGCAGGGATCGAGTCAAGCTATGTGACTCGGTTACCAAAAACAAAGCGCTTCGTGGGAGGCACCCCATGCTTATCCATCTTTCTTCTTTCTTATTTCTAATGTGATGTGAGGAGGCTTGTACTCTTCCGATTCTTGTTGTTTGTGCTTGTGATTGTTTGTAGGATTGACCCAAAATTTTTGAAGACTCTCGTGTTCGGTGTTTTGTCCCGGTCCACTCGAGCTTCCTAGCCTTTGCTTGCCATTAGTTTGGGGAAATCCGATATCCTAGATTATTATCGACTAACATCTATCTTTTAGCATACTTAATAAACGGCTTAAGATTTTTGTGATACTTTCTCCATGCTCGGATTATGCATTCGACTTTTTGAGTTCTAGTATGGGGTTATAAGCCTTAGACTAGGAAACATTGAGGACAATGTTTAGTTTTAGTATGGGGTGGTATATCTTCGATATGATCTTACCTACCTTTTGCTCGTTGTTCTCACGTACCCCGTTTTCCCGCAAAAATTTTAAAATTTTATATATATATAAATTGTTCAAGTATATAAAAAAAATAATAAAAAAATAGTTAATAAATAATAAGTGTTTTGACACGAATGTAGGCTTTCCGTTGGTGAGAACAAAAGTAAATTTTGACCCGACCGGTTTTATATCTTAGCTTTTCTCCTTAACGTGTATAGATTGAAATTTGCTAATCTTTTATACAAGGAGCTATAAAAAGCAAGTCTAGCTTGAAAAGGTCAAGACTTTGCAAGTTCCTATAATTGATTTTAAATACGCAAAGATCGATTTATTAGGCTAAGCATTCACTAGTTTCTTTCTTAGAAATTTTAAATTGTGAAGAATAAGAGATGATAGAGTAGAATATAAGTTTTGATGCTAAACGTGGAATAGTTGGATTTCTTTAAGGCTCATAAGTGTTAATTATGGTTTTTTCTCCCATTAGCTTGTTTTATCTTTATATATAAGTGTTTAATAAATAGAGTTGTGCAGTTTTTTGGTTAATAATTTGTTCATAGAATTTTTTTTAGTTCCTTTGTGATTAAGATAGAGTATACATCAGGAATACTTAATTTGGCATACTATATGTATCACATTAATAAATATTTTGCTTATCCCTTAAAGAGTCTTAGGGTATATGGAGTAAGTAAAATTAATAAGTGAAATTATAGCCTTATTCATTCCTTAAAAGCCTTAAGGTATATAGAATGGATATTGTTGCTTAATTTTTGTCTTGTTTGTACCTTAAAGAGCCTTAGGGTATATGGTGCAAATAAGATTGGTCCATTTATGTTTTAAAGAGCCTAAGAGTATATGACATGAATGGTGTCATGCTTAAGTAACTTAATAAAAGCCAAATTTTGGTTGCCTCGATGTGGACTTAATTTTAATGACATGTGATCTTTTGAAAAGGGCTATGAACTAATTATTGCGTTTTAACCGTTACGCTTTATTTTTGGAATTAATAAGTATCGAAATAAAGTCTTAAAGAGCCTTCGGGTATATGACTTAAATAAAATCTTGAGATACAAAATTAGGAATAAGGAAGGAAAAGTAATACATAATTAGCTTTTATGAGTAGTGTTAGCATCATAACTTGTATTTTACAATTATTTTGTTTTTAAGCTTGGCTTGGAGAAGTGAAAGTCGGGGACGATAAATTTATTCATTTGGACACTTTTTGTGCCTTTTATTCTGTGATCCTAAAAGTTATCAATGAATAATGAAAGCAATACATTATGTCACACATGAATAAGTTGTAAGTTGGAAAATTATAAATCATAAAAATAGAAAAAATTTAAAAAATGGGAAAGCGAGGTGTTTTAAAACTTGTGATTTCTTAACTCTCCCCACAAAAGACTTTGCTACTTTTCAAAGGATTAGTTTGGGGAAGTTTTGGAATTTTTGATTTTAAAGCATATAATATTGCGTGAGGACACGACAATCATTTAGTTTGGGGATTTTTGATATGTAAGAAATCACATATCCGTTTTATACCAAAAATGACCCTAAAAAGATGAAAAATGAACATATTATGCTTGTATATTGTGTGTTTTGTCTTTTGTGATGTGTATGTACGGATATTGCAAAAATCACAAGAAAAGAACCAAAAACCAGACAAAAACGAACACGAGACGGAACGAGTATACAAGAGCCGAGAGTTTTTAGCAAAAGTCAACAAAAAGTCAACTTTGGTCAACTCACAAGATGACAAAACCTTTAAAAATACCAAAAAGCCCTTAATGTTAAATCAATTTAACAAAAAGTCCCTAAACAATTTACACCGTTAGTCCTTTGTTAGTCCTTAAAACTAATAAGGATTAACGGTCATTAAGTCCAACATATTAACCTTAACCCTTTAACCTAACCCACTTAACCAAGCCTAATTATACAAAACCGTGGCCCAAAAACCCTTACTAGCCCAAGCCAACACTTCCCTTATGACGGGTCAAACAAAGATATAAAAGAGAAAAAGGGCGCCAAACGTGAATTACTATTCACCGTCTCTCCCAAATTCACCCTGCATCAATCAAAAGGGTAAAACTAACTTCTTTTCACTCAATATTACGTTGCTCAAAGATGCTAGTACCAAGCTCCAGCTCAGCAAAGATAAACATCACCCAAGCCAATGATTGGCCAGTTCTGACAACAAAGAATGACACGTATTCATTAAAGAAACACACCTATTTAGGAAATTTGCACTAAAATAGTTCATAAGAAGCACAATCATGTCCCAATGATTGGATTGCCATGCTGGCAATCCGTGTGCCTCTATTCAATCCAACGGCAAAAGATCAAAGGGCAATGATTGGTTAGAAATGGAAGGTCAAGATTAAAGCAAGGGGAGCATGTAAAGGACCTAGAAGCGTCCTCTCTTTCCTATAAAAGGAGCTCACCTCTCACTCACGCAGGCATCTAGTTTTAGTGTAGAATTTAGTTTAGCTTATTGAATGTAATTTTCCTTTTCAAGTCGTTTTAGCTTATTTGGTTTTCATTTAATGTAACTTTTCTTTTAAACAACTTGTAATCAGTTTACCTTATTAATAAAAAGTATTGTTTTCTTATTGTCAAACTTTAATTCATGTTTTTACTTTAAAAACAATATGGTTAAATAAGCTCTCTTAAGCTCTTTTAAGCTCAATAAGCTGTGATTAATAACAATAAGCTAGACATTCACTCAGTTAAGCTCTCAAAGCTTAATTGATACTAAAATTCTCCCCAAACATATCTCAGCTTATTTTGGAAGGGAAGCCAATAATGGAAGGGCTTCCAAGACTTTACCAGCTTATCATTAGATAAGCTGGAGCTTGTTGAATAGCTTTTAAAAGCATTAATAGCCTTGTTTTGTGTAGAGGCTCTTGTAAGTTCTCATTTTACATTTTAAAGCTCAAAATTGCACTTTAGCTTAATTCTGCTTATTTCATAATTATTATTGTTTAGATTAGCTTATTACTGCTTAATATTGTTGTTAGATGCTTATTTAGTTTAATTGATTGCTTATTACTTAGTTTGCTTATTTTTGATATACAAAGTTGAAAAAACCAAAAATAGTAGCATAATCTGTAGGTTTATTGTTTTGGCTTATTTGTTAGTTAAAATATGTTCATTAGGTCTTATTATAGCTTAACAATATCTGGTATTTGAAGTTTGTGCTCTAAATCTCAAACTTATAAGCTTAAAAATGGGTTTGATCAATTTAAAGGGGTGTTTGGCTAAAGGCAGTACTAACATAAGTTAGTACTGTCCATGTCATTTGGTCTTTTAAATTGATTTGAAATCTCTTTTTGAGGTTCATAAAGCTCGGATTTAAGGTTTTTATAGATAAAACAAAGTTTTGATCAAGCTTAAGTGTATGTTATTTAAATATGTGTTAATAAGATCAGGTGTTTAGGGACTTTGAGCTTAATTTGTTTCTAGCTTGTTTTGACAATCAATTTGCTCTTGTTTAAGTGTTTAATTAGTTTAGAATTCAAGTCTTAAGGTCTGCATTAATTAGTTTTAAGAATTGGTCACTTTTGTTGTCAAATGCATCAGCATAGTAAAACAGCCAAAAGGCCTTTTTCAAGCTAAAAATTCAGTAAGTATAAGAAGGAATTAGCTTTTGAAATTAAGCATTCAAGTAGTTCATAGGTCAAGATAGATATATTAGGTCTTATTTTGTTCTTAAAAGCTCATTAGCTTATCTGTTTTAGGTCTGCAATTTAGCACTTTGTCTTTTAGTTTTAAATCAGCACATACTGATTTCAATCAGTATGTACTGACTTTTTCAAAAAGCTTTTTCTTAGCTTAAAAGGATTTCAAAATACTTTTTAAAAGTAGTTTTAGAAAGCTTATAGGATAAGCTTTAAGGTGGTTTAAGCCACTTGTTCATAAGGATCCGTTTGCTTATTGAAAAATAAGCTCAAAGTTACTTTAGTCTGTTTTGGAAACTGTCTTGAGTAAAAAGTGTTTAATTACTTATTTGAGCTTATGGCTTATTGTTTTGATAAAATTAAGTTCAGATGTGCTTATTAGACTAAGTTTAAAGTATTTTTAGCTTATTTTGTTTTAAGCCTAATCAAGCTTATTTTCTTTTTCAGTTAAAATAAAAGTTAAAAACCTTTTTATAAGAAAACTGTTTGTTCTTAAATGAGCTTATCAGTTCAGCTTTTGAGCTTATTAGTTTTTCTTGGTGCTTATTAGGTGATAGGATTAGATAAGCTTAGCTTATTAAGAATTTTGAGTGATAATTAGGATTTGAATAGCATTTGTAGACTTTTAATTTTAAGCTAGTAGTACTAACTCCAATTAGTACTGCTAAGCCTTTTGGTGCTATTTCAGCTTATTTGGTTGGCTTATAATGTGTCCTTAATGTTTATCTGAGTAGCTTTTAGGATAGGTGTCAGCTCATTTAGACTTTAGTTGCTTTTTGAGTCCTTAGAATCTTAGCAAGACATTGCTTAGTATCATTTAACTTTAAGCCTAAACTGTCATTTTTAGAAGCTTATTTTCAGCTTCTTTCTGAGTTTTAGAAAAAGTCTCTTCCCAAAAAGTGCTTATTTGCAGCTTTTCTAAAAGTTTGTTAAAAAGTTTTTGCATAAAAAAAATAAAAACAGGAAAGGGGAAGTCAAGGGTGAGCTAGGCTCGAACCCTCGACCTCAACCCTCTCAACTGTCTTAACACACACACACACACACTCACACCATTAGCGCCCTTGGGACTTTTACGTCCAAGTTTGCAAACAAATTGTATTTAACCTCTTTCTAGCTCACTTTTATAAAAAGCACTTCGAGTGCTAATTCTGGCTTTTCTGCTTAATCTTTAAAGGCTATTCTACTTATAATTTTCCTGCATTCCTTGCATGTTTAGCAACTTTTAGGAATTTTCTTAGATTTTTAAATCATAGTTTAATATTCTTCTTGCATTTATTAGTTTAGAAACTTTAAAAAATCATAAAAAATAAAAAATAATAAAAAAAAATAAAAAAAAGAATTCTTTTTCTAAAAATAATTAGTTTGGCCCTTTTAGGTTTATTTTTGCTCAACTTAGATTTTAGTCGCGTTTTCTTTATTTCACGTTATCGTTTTCGTGTTTAATTGCTTAGTCGTTAATTTTCCTTGCTTGTTTTACATGTTCTTAGCTGTAGAAATAGATAATCAAATCAAAATCTTTGAAACCATTCAAATCATTGTCCAATTTAAAACGGGGTCTCAATTCATAATTCTTGGGGTATAAACGACCCGGTGAACACTTACCGGTTAAACGTACGATATTTTCGTGTGACTTTCCTGATTACCTTTGTCCTCAAGGGTAGTTTTTAGAATTTCAATACTTTTATATTATACGTATAAAATTGTACATCAGTCACAAATTGTTGATGAAGGTAATAGTCAATTGAATAATTGTTGTCCTAAATGGTTTCATTCTAGATGTGCTACTAGTTTTGGAAGTAAGAGAAGGATAAAATCTGTTAGTTTGAGCAGTGATGGAAGAAAAGGTGTGAATATGGTTACTGATGAATGTACTATCCATTAATGTGAGGGGGATCGGTAGTAGGTCGAAACGAACATGGATAAAAAACCTATGTTATCAATATGGTGTAACGTTTTTGGGGGTCTAGGAAACAATAATGTCGTGGTTAATGTGTTTAAATTGAAATTTATGTAGGGAAATTTCCAATTTGATTTTGCGTGTAGTTCAGCTCGCGGTCATTCCGAAGGAATCATTTCGATGTGGGATACTGGTATTTTTGTTAAATCTAGTATTCAATATGGTGAAAATTTTGTTGTGGTGGATGGTAAGTTATTAGATGTAAATCAAATATGTGTCGTCATTAACGTATATGCACCACAAGATTTAGAAGCTAGATCTCAGTTACGGAATGAAATAAATCAGATTTTACAATCCAAAGATGGTTTATTTATTGTGTTTGGAGACTTTAACGAAGTAAGGGAGGAATAAAAAAGGTGCGGGTCAGTGTTTAATCCTCATGGGGCTGCATTGTTCAATGAATTTATTAACGATACGGAATTAGTAGACTTACCAATTGGTGGTCAAAAATTTACTTGGATGAATAAGTCAGGATAAAAAATGAGCAAGCTTGATCAATTTTTAGTTTCCGAAACTTTTATTAGTGAGCAGCCGGAGATGTCTGTGTTGGCTTTACACTGATCATGGTCGCCTATTTTACTACATAAAAAGAAGGTAGATTACGGTCCAATCCCGTTTCGTATATTCCATTCATGGTTTGAAGTGCCCGAGTTTCATGAGGTCATTCTTAAAAGTTACAACGATTTTTCTAATAATCAAGGCGATGCTTGTGTTGATCTCAAAAATAAATTGAAGCATGTTAAAGGAAGTCTTAAATTGTAGCATAGAGAGTTCAAAGAAACCAAGATAGTTACAAGAAAAAAGTTGCGTGAAGACATTCTTTTAATTAAAAAGAGAATGGATGATCAGATGGCTACTGTTGAAGATGTTCAAAATCGATCAGATTGGATAAAAGAGTTGGCAAAGCTTGATAGAATTGATGCTCTTGATGCAGCCCAAAAAGCAAAGGTTAAATGTGACAACGAAGGCGATGAAAACACGTCTTTCTTTCATGGGCTGTTAAAACAACATCGTAGATTGCAAATGGTTCAAGGAATTATGCATGATGGTGAATGGTGTACTGATCATGAGCAGGTAAAGAGGACGTTTCTAGAGTTTTATTACGACAAATTTACGGCGGGCCAGTTTGTTACCCCAAACTTGCCTCAGTCTCGCTGTAATCATCTTTCTGCCAAGGAAATTAAAGAATCAGAAAGGCCGGTTACAATTGACGAAATAAAGTATGTGGTGTGGCAATGTGGAAGTGATGAATCTCCAGGTCCAGACATTTTCTCATTCAAGTTTGTGAAGAAGTATTGAGAGATCATGAAACAAGACATTTATAAAGTTGTGATGGAATTTTGTCAGAATAGTAAACTTCCTTTAGGATGTAATGCGTCGTTTATTATGTTGATCCCGAAGGTATCTAATCTCATGTTTGTAAAAGATTATCTTCCTATTTTTTTATTGGTGTCCAGTATAAGATTATTGCAAAGGTATTGGCACTTCGATTATCGAAAGTAGTTGGAAGTCTAGTAAGTAGTGAGCAATCAGCTTTCATAAAAGGGAGGCAAATTCTAGATGGGCCTTTAATGGTGAGTAAGGTGATGGAATGGTATAAATTCAAGAGGAAGAAACTAATGATATTTAAAGTTGATTTCGAAAAGGCATACGACTCCTTGTGTTGGGATTATTTAGACTACGTGATGGAAATGGAGATCATGGATTCGGGAATGTCTTGTTTCAGCTAGAATATCGGTGCTCGTAAATAGAAGTCCTACGGGTGAGATTGATCTACATCGGGGTCTTCGTCAAGGGGATCCGTTGTCTCCCTTCTTGTTTATTATTGCAATGGAAGGGTTACATATAGCAATCGAAAAGGCAATAGAAGATAACAAAATTTCGGGAACATCAATTGGCGTGGATAGAGTAAAGGTTTGTCATTTGTTCTATTTGGATGACGTGGTGTTTCTAACCGAATGGACAACTAGAGATGTTGTTGGAATTCTAAATGTGTTAAACGAATTTTATAATTCATCAGCTTTGAAGATTAATGTCGGGAAGTCAAACATGTATGGCGTGGGAGTGTCGTTAGACGAGATCGCGAATATGGCAGCCTCCACCGGATGTGCAGCGGGAAACTTGCCTTTCAGTTATCTAGGAATCACGATTGGGGCGAGCATGGCAACTAAGGGGCGGTGGGATAATATTGTTCAAAGGTTTAAAGATCGTCTTTCTAAATGGAAGGCAAATATGCTTTCTATAGGCGGTCGGCTTACCCTTATAAAGTCTGTGCTCGGGAGTTTGGGTATTTATTATATGTCTTTATTTCGAGTCCCTGAAGGTGTGTTAAAAACTTTAGAACAACTCCGAGCTAATTTTTTTGAGGTAGTCAGGAGGACACGAAAAAGATAGCATGGGTGGCATAGGAGAAGGTTATTGCTAAGAAAGAAAGAAGTGGTTTGGGTATTGGTAGTTTGGCTTCATTTAATTTAGCGCTATTACAAAAATGAAGATGGTGTTTTTTTAATGATGATGGTAATAAACAGTAAAATACACGGGGTGACCGAGTCTTTTTCTAATATCTAACAGATAGCAGAGAGATTAGTAGGGTGAAAATAGGTACTTGGGCTCGTATAATTGGGTCGGTAAACTATTTGCACGATAAACATATTTTAGATCATCATACGTTGCGGTACAATCTTGTAAGTGGGGACAAGTTGTGGTTTTGGAAGGATTTTTGGTTGGATGATCAACCCTTGTCTACTCGCTTCCCTCGTCTTTTTAGGCTAGAAAATGATCAAAATTGTTTGGTTCGACATCAGTGGATTAATGGACATTGGTGGTGGGATTCTCGTCGAGATGTTAGAGAGGGAACTGAGTATCAACAATTACAACTCCTTACTCAAGCAATCTCGCATGTAGCTCTTCGTGAAGGTCAAGATAAGCTTTGGTGGGATATTGATATTCAAGGTATGTTCTCTGTTGGCAATACAAGAAAATTTATAGATAATCAGACTTTATTGGGATCAAATATAGCCACTAGATGGTGTTCTTCATTGCCGAGGAAAGTGAACATATTTATGTGGCGAGCAAGATTAAACAAGCTGCCAACACGTCATAACCTATCCCGCAAAGGGATCAAAATCGCGTCTATTATGTGTCCTGTATGCGGTGTTTCAATGGAATTGTTGTCTCATGTTCTCTTCACGTGTACAATAGCAAAGGAGGTTTGGAAGGGGATGTATAATTGGTGCCAAGTTTATGTGATGGACATAAATGACCTATCTGAATGGTTTGATTGGTGTGACCACAATTCTAATGTTCGAGATCGTAAAGTAAAAAATCAAGGTCATAGGTATTTCGACGTGTTGGTTCTTATGGAGATATCGAAACTCAGTCATTTTTTATTCGAGGAAGATGCGGAAAAAAGACTTAGTTGATAGTGTAACATTTCTCAATTCCAGGTCATTTTACGATTCCTATTATTCGTCACTATTTATTTTGGTTCGATACACGTTTACTTTTAATTTAACTTTAAGCTAAATCGCGTAGACTAGAAATAATCATTTAACGTAAGCAGTCACCAAATAAATTAAAGTTTACATCAATCAAGTGTTATATAATTATTAAGAAGATAATTAATGACTTTGCGTATTTTATTTTTATTGGTCACGTAAAAGGCTTACGTTTCGCAATAAAATACATTTAGACACACTCCGAAAATACCTAGACTTACCTAGACTCAAACCAACACCTACTTTTAATCCTTAAACACAAAATTTAATAAAATCTTGTATTAATAACCCACTAGGGCCGGATGTGGGGAAACAAAAGCAACTAGAAAATCCTTAATATCTCCTAAGTACTTGTACATCAAGGGTTTAATTAAGAAGTGTCCTTAATGTCTCCTAGTTAAGCTAATACGCATTGGATAAAGACCACTTTGGATCCCTCTTTTCCTTTGATACCCGCGGCAACAACATACATTTACACAAACTATGAAATCTTGCTAAATTCTAGTAAATCTTGTACATATATCTTGTAATTAAGATATGTACTAAGTAGTATTAGCAAAACCATGTCTTGATAACTAGAAACCACAAAACCACACAAGAGGGCACGATTTAGTTTGATTTTGGGACTAGGAAAGCTAACTAGTTCTCATGCCTATATATACACACTCACATTAACACTTAACACTTCTTGAAAACTCATAAACACATTAAACACTCTCTCTCAAACAAACCATCCTTGTCTCTCTTGCCTCAGGTCATAAGCCGCAAACAAACACCTTCATAAATCTCATTCGAACCCACAAACAATACTAGGGTATTCATACAAGTTCATAAGGAGGAACGCGAGCCAAGGTTGAGTTATTTGATAAGCTTTAAAGCTTAGGGTTGGCGTACATTGGGTTATACGATCATGTGACACGTTTGGATTGACATTTTACTCGTTACAACACACAACCAAGTCACTAGGACCCTTGTAAGTCGCGTTCAAGCTTATACACATTCATATTATAATTGTTTTCTTGATTTCTAGTCGATTTGGTCATGTTAGTTTGTAGAAATCAAACTAACGTGAGCATGTGCATACTAAATGCAAAACATGCATGTTATACGCACATATACATACTCGTACACGACTTGTGTGGTACTAGAATATAATAAAACATGTAAAACGTGATTTAATGACAAGCTAAGGCTTAAGCGGTTTTGTCTAAATGCAAGTGTGGAAACCAATGTGAATACTAACACTTACACACGAATTTTATGAAACCTACACGTAAACTTTTCACATAAACTTGATGGCTTGGCTTAGGAACGTATATACCAACTAATTGGATGTTTACATGTAGTAAACGCGACCCATAAGAGTGCTAGAGGAAATTGTTTTGAGTTACTAGTAACCAAATTATCATAACACAAGCCACACGCACCACAATGGACGTTTAGGTCCACTGTTGGGCCCTAAGACCCACGAACGGGTCACATATACTTCTAAGATGGGTTGCTTATGGCTTAGATACTAAATGGCAATATGTGTAGCCTAAACGAAATCTTAACAAACCCTAGAAAGTACTAGTGAGCTTAATGGGCCACTAATGGACTCGTTTAATCCAAATAGCCCACTAATGGGCCGGACAGGCCTAACATGCCATAGTAGTAGGATCCACGGCTTATTAATAAGCTCCATGAGCTTATTAAGGGGGCCTAATATGCTTATTGGACTCATATGGACCCTAATATACCTTAGAAGCCTAACCAGACCTTTATTGGGCTTGGCAGCCCATTAACGCAGCAAAAAACGAGCTTATAAGCCACGAATAAGCTTGAGCAGCTTATTTGTGAGCTTATGCAGTTTAGTGAGGGGTGATACGGAATGATGGGCTTATTAAAGTGCTAATGGACCTTAATTTGAGCAAGCCTAACATGTAAAACCCTTAACGAGTTCATAATGGGCC